>RJWM01001917.1:0-140834 GCA_004363535.1 Dasyprocta punctata | reverse complement strand
CTATCTTCAGCTTCATTTAAGCGGTTTTTCAAACTTTCCATGGAGTTTTTCATTTCTTGCATTTCTCTTTGCATCTGTTTCATGCATTCTGTTTGTGTCTTATATTGTTCATTCAAGGTTTTGATCATTTTCTTAAGTTCTTCTATGTTTTTATCTTGCTCTTCTTTAGATACACACAACATTTCTTTAATAATGATTCTCATTTCATTTTTTAACTGAGAGAATATTTCTGATTTTAATTTCTCTATAGCTTCATCAAGCTGTTTCTTTAATGCATTTTCTATCATTTCAGAAAGTCCATTTGTGTGACTCCCACTGTCTTCCATTTCAGTGTCTCTTGGGTTTGTTCTTTGTGGGCTGGGGGACTGATACTGCCTCTTGGTCTTTCATTTTGTCATTTTCTTCTGGAATCCATGTAGCTCTGTGTCCTGCGAGGCTGGCCGGCATTCCCTTGAGGTTCGTGCTGATTCTTGCGGCACGCAGTATCGTCGGACCCGGTGGAGTTGGGCCCTGTGCGCAGCAAGGGAGGGCGGCCTCCCGGGGCATGCAGGTGTAGCCTCCACCTTAGCTGGGTGGGGGCCAAGGCCTCCCAGTCCCAGGGAACTAGGCGGGGTACCCCGAGTGACGCTGACCCAACCCTGGTTCCGTCTGCAAGTTCAGCCCAACAGCTATGCTGGTGGGGCAAGCCTGGGTAGGTCCCAGGCCTACAGTGCCGGGAGCAACCCTGCTGGGCGGGGCGCCTGCACCCGAGCTCTGGGATGGTGCACCGAAATGTGTTTCTTATACACAGCATATTGTTGGGTTTTGTTTCTTATCCCACTCTGCTACTCTGTTTCTTTTTATTGCTGAGTTGAGACCATTTACATTGATTGATATAACTGATATGTACTGGCTCATCCCTGTCATGATATCTTTCTGTTGTTGGTTTTCTACATTTTCTGTTTAATCATTTGCCCTGTTTAGTGGTTTCCTTTGGTTGCTGTTCTTAAGATTGTAGCTATCTTTGTCTCTTTCTAGAGTGTCTTTCAGTACTCTTTGTAGTGTTGGTTTGGTGGCCATAAATTCATTCAATTGTTCTTTGTCATGAAAGTATCTTATTTCTCCCTCAATTTTTAAGGATAGTTTTGCACAGTACATTAATCTGGTTTGAAAATTATTTTCTTTCAAGATTTGAAATACTTCACTCCAAGCTTTTCCTAACTTAAAGGTTTGTGTTGAGAAGTCTGCCATGATTCTGGTAGGGTTTCGTTCATAGGTGATCTGTTTCTTTTCTCTGAAAGCTTTTAGTATTTTGTTCTTGTGCTGTATTTCTGATACCCTTATTATTATATGTCTGGGTGAAAATTTATTTTGGTTGTGGTTAACTGGGGTTCCTGTATGCCTCAGTTACCTGTATTTCAGATTCTCTTCCCATGTTTGGAAAGTTTTCTGCTATTATTTCTGTGAATAGTCTTTGAAGGTCTTTAGTATTGACCCCTGCTTTTTCATTTATGCCTATTAATCTTACGTTATTTCTCTTGGCATCGTCTTGCAGCTGTTGAATTGTTGTTTCTTGGTTCCTTACTATTTTTTAGAGATCTTTCTTTTGTGATCATAAGCTCCCATGCTGTCTTCAAGATCTGAGATTTTATCTTTAGCTTCATTCAAGTGACTTTTCAAACTTTCCATGGAGTTTTTCATTTCCTACATTTCCCTTTGCATCTGTTTCATGCTTTCTGTTTGTGTCTTATACTGCTCATTCAAAGTTTTGATAATTTTCTTAAATTCTTCTCTTTTTTTATCTTGCTCTTCTTTATATACACACAACCTTTCTTCAATAATGATTGTCATTTTATTTTTTAGCTGAGAGAATATTTCTGATTTGAGTTTCTCTATAGCTTCATCGAGCTGTTTCTTTACTGCATTTGCTATCATTTCAGAAAGTACAGTTGTGTGACTCCCAGTGTCTTACATTTCAGTGTCTCTTGGTTTTGTTCTCAGTGGGCTGGGGGATTGAAACTGCCTCATGATCTTTCATTTTGTCATTTTCTTTGCAACCTGTGTAGCTCTGTGTCCTGAGAGGCTGACCGGGGGTTCCTCTGGTGGGTTGCACTGAGTCACTGGACTGGGTAGAGCTAGATCCTCTGTGCAGCTAGTGAGGGCACTCTCCTGGAGTTTGCTGGTGGAGACTCTGCCTTACTGGGTGGGGGCCAAGTTTTTCTGGTCCCAGGCAGCTAGGCAGAGCGTACCCGAGTGTGGCACCACCCCGACCCTGAGTCTCGCTGCAAGGAGTTCAGAGTCTGTGGTTTGCCAGGCAAGCCTGGGTGAGTCCCAGGCATACAGTGCCAGGACCTTGTTCCTGGTTGGGCGGACCCACAACCTCTAGGGCCTGCTGCACCAGGAGCTCCACTGAAAAATTGAGCTTGTGCAAGCCTGGCTCTGGCGGGCAGAGCCCAAGCCCTCCGAGGCCCTACAGCTTCGCTGGCCAGTCCCTGATGAGCAGCTCTGGGGTCCTGGGCTGGACTGGGCTCAGTACCCCTGTGTCCTGTGGGGCTGGACGGGTGTTTCCCTGGTGAGTTGTGCTGAGTCACAGGACTGCATAGAGCTTGATCCTGTGTGCAGCTAGTGAAGGTGCACTCCCATCTTGTTGAGTTTTATACATATATTTTTTGCTCTATTCCATTCTTCTTTCTCTCTTTCCTCAACTATCTCTCTTGATCTTATCATGTCTTGATGTGAGTGAACATTTTCCCTAACCTTTCTGATTCACTTCAATAATCTATTCCTTTCTCCTTCATTCTTTCTCTCCTTCCCTATTCTCCAGTTTCTCAGAGCTTGCATGATCATCATTTATCCTCCAGACTTTCTTCAACAGTATTTCTCTTCATCACTCTCTCTGTTTCTCACCTATACCTTTTAAATTTCCCCATCACAGGGTAAAATCACTCTACCTGTGCAAAACTAATTGGATAAAAGTTACTGACTTATGTTGATGTTATATTGTGGTTGGTCCTGTGTCCCCCCAAAACTCAAGTAATTTGGATGGGGCTGAGTCTGGTATTTGCAATTGGTTTGTTGCCTAGCACTGGGATTGGTGATGTGAGTGCTGCACCTACCCGGGGGGAAGCCGACATACAGAGTAAGAGTGGGAGGAATGTGTCTTCCACTCTCTTTCTCTCTTGCTCTCTCTTGTGCTGGTTCACCTTGCTGTTGGCAACCAGCATGAATGGCTGCTCCGTCATGCCACACTGCCTTGGAGCCAACTAAGTATGGATGGAATCTCCTGAGAACTGTACGAAATAAACCTTTCCTTCCCTAACTTTTGGCATCAGGTATTCTGTTTCATCAAAGGGTGAAAAGTAACTAAGACAGTTGGGTTTTGTTATATAACAGTAGATCTTGCCACTATAGTTAAAAGTTCCAAATCAAGAGCTACCACAGTTCATCAGTTTCTAGGCTATGATTGATGATATTGTGATTGCTAATTCTACTACTTCAGTCAGGATGTCATACTTGTAATCAGTTGTTCTCCCTTCTATAACAACACTGTGACTACCTGGGGTCATAACCATCACAATATCCAGTACCAAAGGATAGCAACATCTCATCCTTAATAAACTGGGAAGGTAGGATTTGGGGAAGACACAAAAACCAAGAACCTCCTACACAGAGAAGTCACCTCTGAATCCCAATGGCCACCATCACATACCCATAGCCAGCACTGTCTAGAAGAACCAAACAGTCTTGCTTCAGAAAAATTGTAGCCAATGCAAGAAGTGCCTGGGACCCTAGTATTCACTTATCCAGAAGAATCCAGGAATATGTCAAGACAAAGAAGCAAAAGGCAGTCTCTGGCCTCCAATCCAAGCAGAGCAAGTCCAGGAGATGCAAACACAGAAGAGATCAGGAGATGCACACCTGAAGTTTCTGAAACAATGGCAACTAAAGTAAAGAAACAACTTGATGAGACTGTAAAAGAAATTAGAACAGAAATACTAACCCATGTAAAAGAAATGAAAAACATAATAAAAAAATTGCTAAACATCTATAAAGAAGACATAGATACAAAACGGAGGAGCATAGAAAAATGAGGGAAACCTTGAATGAACAATGCAAAAAAGACTTAGAATACATGAAACAGATTCAAAGAGATATCCAGGAAATTAAGAACTCCATTGAAAGCTGGCAAAACCACTTGAAAGAAACTGAAGATACACTTTCAAACCTTGAAGACAGGTTTGTGGCTT
This sequence comes from Dasyprocta punctata, assembly GCA_004363535.1. NCBI lineage: Eukaryota > Metazoa > Chordata > Mammalia > Rodentia > Dasyproctidae > Dasyprocta > Dasyprocta punctata. The sequence continues at coordinate 136,608 of RJWM01001917.1, read as the reverse complement.
GTGATCATGAAAGGAAAGATCTCATAAAAATAACAAGGAACCTGGAAGTAACAATTCAATGACTGCAAGACAACCCGAAGAAACATAACTTAAGAATAAAAGGTGTGAGAGAAAAAGCAGAGGTCAACACAAATGACCTCAAAAGTCTATTTACATAAATAATATCAGAAAACTTCCTAAGCATGGGAAAAGGTGACATTCAGATAAGTGAAGCATATAGAACTCCAACAAGCCATAACCAAAATAAATCTACACCCAGACATATAATAATCAAGATCCCAGAAATTTAACACAAGAACAGAATATTAAAAGCTGTTAGAGAAAAGAAACAGATCACCTATAAAGGAAAACCCATCAGAATCATAACAGACTTCTCAACACAAACCATCACATCAAGAAGAGAATGGAGTGACATATTTCAAGTCCTGAAAGAAAACAGCTTCCAACTCAGACTGATGTACCCTGCAAAACTCTCTTTCAAAATTAACAGAGAAACAAGATACTTCCATAACAAAGAACAACTGAAGGAATTCATGACCACCAAACCAACCCTACAAAGAATACTGGAGGACATTATAGGGCAAGATAAAAAAGACCACAGCTCCAGGAACAGTGACAGAGGAGTATCACCAAGCAGAATAGACAACTGAATGGAGAGGAAAAGTAGGCAGCCAATGGCAGGAAAATAGCATGGCAGAGATGAGGCAGTGCATGTTGACCATAACCATTCATGTAGATGGCCTCAGTTCACCAATAAAAAGAAACACAGGCAGAGTGGATCAAGAGACAGGATCCATCAATATGCTTTATACAAAAAACACATTTAACTCAAAAGGGGGTTCATAGACTGAAAGCCAAAGGAGAGAGAACAATGCTGTATGTGACAGGGTATCAAAAAGAAGTGGGGGTAGCTTGCCCATCAGCTGCAGAGTGGACAAAAAGACATGGCAGTTTTATACAATGGAAAGCTATTCAGCTATAAAGAAAGATAACCTCGAGGTTCTTGTAGGTAAATGGATACAACTTGAGATCATGCTCATGGATGAAATGATCCAGAGTCATATGGGTGATCATCATGCTGTCTCCCTAATATAAAAAACTAAAGGAGTTAGTAGGATCCAAAGTACACAATACATATTGTGAAAGTGAAAGGGTAGGAAATGTCTAAAAAGGAAAGCCAGTGGCCATTGTTAATCTATTATTGTGACTTGAATCTCATATTGTTTTCATTGTTCTGTTTAGTTTGGTTTTATTCCATTTTGGTTTTTCTAATTTTATTATATTTGATGGCATGGATGGTTATTTCAAAGATAACAACATATATTATGATAGCTATTATTGATTTCCTATTATCTTGTGCTGAAGCCCTGTGTCGATTTCATTGTTTTGTGTTGAGTGATTTTATTCTAAGTTGATTTGTTTGATTGTATTATGTCTGATGATATAGGCAACTACTTAGAAGACAACATGAGGCATTATGGTAACCACTGTTGTTTTACTATTGTTTTGAAGTCCTGTATTGCTTCCATTGTTTTGTTGTTATTGGTTTTATTCTGTACTATTTTGTTTGATTTTATTACGCCTGATGGCATGGGCAGTTATTCTGAAGATGACAAGAGGCATTATGGTAGCCATTATTGATTCACTTTTTTCTTTTTTGAAGTCATGCACCATGTTCATTGTTTTGTTTTGATTGACTCTATCCTGTTTTATTTCATTTGGTTTTATTCTCTTCAAAATTAAAAAAAAAAGAAGTCATCTCTGAAGAATAGATAGTTCTGAGTGATGCCTGGCTATGAGTGATAAAGCTACCTACCATAAGAAATTTAGAACCATTAACACAGAAAAAAATAGAAAATGACAAGAAGCAGAAGCAAAACTCAACCCAAAACCTCCAGCCCACCCAGGACAAGTCCAAGGGACAACAAGGCAGAAGAAAATGGAAGCCACCCTCCTGAAATTTCTGAAATGGTAGCAGCAGAAGTTCAAAAACAGTTACATGAGATATAGAGGAAATCAGAAATAATCTACCAGGCAAAATAAAGAAATGATGACCATAATGAAGGACTTAGTCAGCAAATATAGAGTAGACATTGATTTTGGGGAGTTGTTGATATATTCTAGATATTAGTCCTGTACCTGAGGAATAGCTTGCAATTTTTTTTTCAATTTTGTGTGTTGTCTCTTCTCTCTGTTGGTGGTTACTTTGCAGTGCAAAAGATTTTTAATATGATTGGATCATGGTTGTTCGTTCTTTATTATATTTCCTGTACAATTGGGGTTTTGATCAAAAAGTCTTTTCCTACACCTATGTCTTCAAGCGTTTTACCTGTTCTATCTTCCAGAAAATTAAGTGTTTTGTTTTAATATTTAGATCTTTGTTTCATTTCAATTTCATTTTAGTGCATGGTGAGAGATATGGATGTAGGCTTAATTTTCAGTATGGAGAAAGCCAGTTTCCCAAACATCATTTATCAATGAGGCTATCCTTGTTCCACTGAAGGCCTTTGGACCCATTGTCAAAGATAAGGTGGCTGAGTTCATTTGAAGTTGTCTCTACATCTTCCATTCTCCTTCATTGATCCTTGAATCTGTTTTTGTTGTTGTTGTTATTGTTGTTTATTTTTCTTTTTTTGTGTGTGTGCCAGTGCCATGATTTTTTTTAATCATGGAAGTTTTGTAGTATAATTTCAAGCCAGAGGTTGTGATGACCCCTGCCTTTCCTCCTGTGTTGCCCAGTTGCTTTCACTATTCCATTTGTTTTTTTGGTCCCAAATGAATTTTAGGATTGTTTCCTATAATTCTGTGAGATATGCTGCAGTTATTTTGAGCAGAATTGCATTAAATGTGTATAACAGTTTTGGAAGTATGGCCATTTTTACTACATTCTTTCTACCTATCCAAAAAACGACATTTTTCATTTGTTAATATCCTCTTCTATCTCCTTTTTCAGAGTAGTATAGATTTCAACGGAAATATCTTTTACTTCTTTCATTAGATTGATTCCTAAGTATTTCAATTTTTTGATGGTACATGAAAGATGTTGTTTCCCTAGTTTCTCTCTCAGTTAGTTTCTTATCTGTACACAGGAATACTGCTGACTTTGAGCATTGACTTTGTATCTTGCTATGGCACTGAATTTGGTTATTAATTCTAGGAGTGCTTTGGTGGAGTTTTTATGGTCTTCTATGTACAGTATCATGTCATCCATAAATAATGATAATTTAATTTCTTCCTTTTCTATCTTTATTCCTTTTATTTCTTTCTCTTGTCTAATTGCTCTTTCTAATGTTTCCAGAACTACATTGAACAGAAGGAGTGATAGTATGGAACCTTATCTTGCTCTTGACTTTAGAGTGAAAGCTTTCAATTTTTGTCAATTTAGTATGATGTTGGCTGTTGGTTTGTCATGGATGGCTTTTATCAGATTGAGATAGGGACCTACTACACTAGTTTTCATCAGTGTTTTTATCATGAATGGATGTTGAACTTTTTCAAATGCTTTTTCTGCATCCATTAAGATTATCATGTGGATTTTGACTTTGTTCTGTTGATGTGGTGTATTATATTTATTGATTTGCATATGTTGGACCATCCCTGCATCCTTGGTATAGATTCTACTTGATCATGGTGTATAATCATCTTGATGATTTGTTGCATTCTGTTTGCCAGTATCTTATTTACAAATTTTGTATCTATGTTCTCTAAGGTAATTGGTCTAGAGTTCTCTTTTTTGTCTGGATCCTTCTCTGATTTTGGTATCAGAGTAATGCTTGCATCAAGCAATGACTTTGTTTCCATTTCTTCCCTTTCAATTTCATTTAAAAGTTTGAGGAGTAGTGACATTAGATCTTCTCTAAAGGTCTTATATTATTCAGCAGTGAATCTGTCAAGATCTGGGTTATTCTTTAGTGGTAGTTTTTTAAATTACTTCTTCAATTTCTTTGATTGATATTGAGTTATTTAGAGTGTTTATATCTTCTTCATTCAGCTTTGGTAATTCATATGCATCTAGAAATCAGTGCATTTCTTCTGTCTTTTCCATCTTATTAGAGTACAAGTTCTTGTAGTATCTGTTGTGATTTCACCCTTTTAATTTTTAATTACATGGATTTGTATCTTTCCTTTTTTGATAAGTTTGGCTAAGGGTTTATTCATTTTATTTAGTCTTTCTCAGGACCAACTCTTCAATTCATGATTCTTTGTATTGTTTTCTTAGTATCAATTACATTCATTTCTGATCTTTGTAATTACCTCCCTTATATACATTTTTGGTTTAATTTGCTCTGCATTTTTAGAAGCTTGAGGTTGAACGTCAGTTTATTTTTTTAAGCTCACTATGTTTTTTAAATGTAGGAATTCATCACTATAAATTTCCCTCATAGGACAGATTTCATTGCATCCCATAAGTTCTGGTACATTGTGTTGGCATTGTCTTATTTAGTTTTCTCACTCCTGAGACAAAGTACTCAACACCCAAAGTAAAAGTAGGAATGGTTTCTTTATCTCCAGGTTTCTAGAGGTTTTAGTTCATAGATGCCTGTCTCTAAGGCAGTGAGCCACGGCAGAGCAGCATTGCAGAGGACAAATAGCTCATGGCAGGTAGAAGATAGAAAACAGAAAGCTACAAGGAACAAGTACTGACCCTCTTTCTTTCCCTTATATCTTATCCAGGCTACCTGTCCCTAGGGCAGGTAGCACTCATGTACAGGGTGGGACACCCATAATCCTACCCAGAACTGTGCCAAACTAATTAGAAACTAATTTAGTAATCACACATCCTTGATGCCGGAATCACACACTCCAGGTTCAGTTGCCTCTGAAAAACTCCCATATGACTACATGAGGCTTTGGGTGGACAGCTACACACAGGCTGTAACAGGCATTATGTTTTAATCATAGAAATTGTTTAATTTTTTCTTTAATTTCATCTGTGACATATTGATTGTTCAAAAGGGTCTCATTATTTTTCATATGTTTATGCAGTTCTGTAACTTCTTTTGCCATTGATTTCAAATTTCATTGCAGTATGATCTGATAATATGCATGAGATAATTTCAATTCCTTTGCAATTTCTTAAGCATGTTCTATGAGCTAGGATATGGTCTAGTTTGGAGAAAAATTCCATGTATACCTGAGAAAAATGTGTATTCTGTTGTGGGGTGTAACAATCTAAGGATATCTGCTTTATCCTAAACATAAAGATATATTTACCATAAGGATACCTACTTTACCATTTGTTCAGAGGTTTAATTCAACTCTGATATTTCTTTCTTAATTTCTTGTCTAGCTGACCTGTCTATTTGTGACAGTGGGTTATTGATCTCCCCATTACAGTTGTATTAGTGCTTATTTGATTTTTCATAACTATTAACATTTGTTTTATATAGTTGTGTGCACTGGAATTTGTTGCATATATATTTATGATTGCTATCACTTCCTCCTGCATTATTCCCTTGACAAGAATGTAGTGACCTTCTTTGCCTCTCTTAGTCAGTCTTGGCTTGAAATTTACTTTGTTGGCAAATAGAATAGCAACCCATGCTTTTCTCTGGATTCTTGTCACATGGAATATGGTTTTCCATCTTTGACTTTCAATCTATGCATTTCTTTTTGAGTTAAATTTGTTTCTTGTATGCAGCATATTGTTGCACCGTGTTTCTTCATTCTGCCAATCCGGTTTTTTTTTGTTTTGATTGGTGAATTGAATCCATTTACATTGATAGTTGTAACTAATATGTATTGACTTATCCTTGTTATATTATTTTCCTGTTGTTGATTTCCTTTCTTTCCCTTCTGATTAACTGTTCCTCTTGCCTGGTGGATTCATTCTATTGTGATTCATGGAACTGTTCTCTTCATTGTGTGTGTTTTTTTAAACGTACCCTACAGAAGTTTTTGGAGGGCTGGTTTGGTGCTCATGAATTTCTTCAGGTGTTCTTTATCATGAAAGTATCTTCTTTCTCCAACAATTTTGAAAACATTTTGCAACCTACATCAATCTGGATTGGTGGTTGTTTTCTTTTAGGTCTTTAAATATCTCACTCCAAGCTCTCCTTGACTTAAGGATTCATGTTGAAATGTCTGCCTTGTTTTTGCTAGGCTTTCTTTAGAAGTAATTTGTTTCTTTTTTCTAACATCTTCTAATAACCTATTTGTGAGTTGAATTTGTGGAATCTTGACTAATATATGCCTTGCTGTAGATTTTTTTGTGATGATGGTTAAGAAGAGTTCTGCATGACTTATTTGTCTGCATGTCAAATTCTACTTCCATGCTTGTGAAATTTTCTTCCATTTCTTCTGTGAAGCTTTTTGTATCATTTATGCTATCTCCTGATTTCCCTTGATTCTAAACAATCTTTTGTTATTCTTTGCATCACCTAGCAGCTATTGGGTTGATTTTTCATAGTCTCTTGTTATTTTTGAGAAGTGTTTCATTTGATAATCACTAACTGCAAACCTGTCTTTTAGATCTGATATTCTGTCCTCACATTGGTTGAGTCTGCTTTGTATAGTTTCAATAGAATTTTTAAACTCCTGGATATTGGTTTGCATCTGTCTCATGGAATCTAGGTTTTTCCTGTTAGTCATTCATGGTTTTCATCATTTTCCCAAGCTTATCTATTTATCTCTAGCTATTCTAGATTCATTTTGTATGTCCTTCATTATGGTCTTTATCCCTTTGTTTTTCTTTGAAATTATTTCTGACTTCTTTTTTTTCTCTAGAGACTCATTCATACACATTGCTACTTCTGCTGCTACCATGCCAGAAAATTCAACTGAGTGGCTTTTGATTTCTTCCACTTCAGTGCCTCCAAGATTTGCCTTGGATGAGTTGGAGGTGTGGTGTTGCATCTCATTTCCATGTCTTGTCATTTTCTATTTTTTAATTTATTTTCTACATTGATGCTTGTAAATTAGTTGTGGCACATAGCTTTATTACTAGCATCATACCCTCCTTAGGAAATGACTACTTTTCTTGAATGTTTTCTAGATGTGGCTGGCTTTTGGCTTTTGAGTCTGTCCCAAGATCCTTTCTCTTTAATTCGTTAGGGATGAGAAGTTGCTGCTTACTTGGCCTAGCACCCAGTTCTTTGGTACTGAACTATGCTACTGTTCATGACCCCCAGAGAACCTCAGTATTGACGTACAAGGAACAACAACTGATGACAACAGCTATGTCACCTTGGCGAAAGTAGTACATTCATTAAAAACACTAGCATGAAGTACAGTCTAGAAAATGACAAACTGTGGTAACTCTTAAATTACCGCCTTTCACCATAGACATGCAATTTATAGTTATATAACAAAATCTAAAACCAATCCGAAAAACATATACATTAAATACCCCCTCAATAGAGTGAATTCATCCTCTGGGGAGAAAATTCAAAAAGGGACAAAAGACAAAAAGTAGAGTAATATAAAAGAGAAAGACATTAGAAACAAGACTGAAGTACATAGGAAGATTTGATTACCCAAGCTTTGTGAAACTGATGAAGAGGATAGGAGGAAAAGTAAGAAGAAAAAAGCAAAAACTAAAACTAAATGAAACAAAAAAAATTCCTAAAAACAATGTTCTCACTCATGAAAAAAGAGAAATAAATAATCAAGTAAAAAGAAAGACAGAAGCAAAAATGAAGAAAAAGGAGCTTTGTTTGTGATTTCAAGCCTATGGTTATCTTCTGGGTTTTATGGTTTTGTGGTAGTGTCCATTCAGGGTGTGTCTCATTTTCACTGGTAGAATAAGGGTGTCAGCAGATTCCAGATCCATCCTGTATGATCCCAGCAAACCTGGCACAGTATTAGGACAGGGTTCTGATTCTTTTGTTTTCAACTCCACATAAGTTCAGGCTGACCTGGCCTCTGTTTTTGGATTTGGGGCCTAAATTGTTCAGTCTACAACACTCTGAGTGTCTCTTGCTAGCCTGACCTTGAATCCTACCCCTGATGTTTTATGCATTTGTGTCATGCCCAATCACTGGGAGCCCTGAGATTAAGTCAACACACAGCAGCTCTGAGTCCTGTGTTCAGTTGACCGCTCCCTAAAATGGCATCTGGCCAAGCACCCTCTCTAGGAGACTCTTGGACTGAAGTCACTCATCACCTGTTGTAGTCTCAGCATCCACGTCCCTGTTCCGGTGTTACATTTATCCCTGGAGGCCTCTGGACCCACTTGCCCTCACTATATCACTGTAGATTCAAGTCTCCTCTCTTACACTGTGAACAGTAAGTCAGGGAGAAAATGCAGTTTGCCGCCTCTTTTTTATGTCTGCAGTTCAGTCTCTTCATACTCCCTGTTGGCTCTAATTCTCCCTTCAGATCCTTCCTGGATCCTAGAAATCCACCTCCCTACTTCTTTGCTTTCTCAGCTTGCTATATTCCAGTCCCTATAGTTATTTCTTGTATCCTACCCTCATTTCTCACAAATGGAGGTTAAATTAATTATCATTGATTGATAACCTCCTCAGTATTTCATATTTAATCCTCATAAGAGTGAAGTTGGCATTATTAACTGAATTTTACAGGTGAAAAAACTAAGGTTCAGTGAGAGCTACTTCCGAGACCATGTGGCTAATAAGTTGGCAAAGGCCTAATTTGAATAATGTAGGTCCACATCCCATATGCCTCCTACTATCATGTAACTACTTTTATATGAGCTGATTTATTACAACAGGCTTATATTGCTTATTAGGATTCTGTATTTTCCCAAGCTTTGTTTCCTACTCAACCCTTCCAACTTCCTACTTACTCAGAGAGCTGATAAAATTGTTCAGTGGAAGGAAAGTATGCTTAGTTGTTGACAAGGAGCAGAATATCAGAGGAAAAGTGTAGTGGCATTTGAGTTTTGTAATTTTTATCTCCTTTGTAGTCCAGCTTCTTATAGAAAAGAGGAAATCTTTTGTCCTGGGACACTGATATCCTAGAAATGGTCACCCTAGCAAGCCCAGAAAAGTTCAGATAACTGGAGTGTTCCATGTCCTTCTGAGTAGGCCTAAAAGTGGCCAGGTTGGAAGCTTCTTGCATTGCTTATCAGGTTTTTGAAATATGTGAGCCAAGGCTTCTCTCTTTCCACAATAACTATGAAAAACATGCAATTTTCTGGGCCTGTTCCTCTCAATAACTTGACTGTGTGAGGGAATCCTAATCCATTTCCTTCCCTCCATTTGCAATTGTGAGGCCTCTGAGGGAAGTGATATCTCTCAGGTATGGTCTGATTTTTTTCTGCTTCTCTGAACTAATTTCTCTGTCTTTTTCATATGGGATAGGGAGAGTACAGCCATTTTAATGGGCTTTTAGCAAAGTAAAAAGGATGATTATCAAAGTATGTTTTTCCTCCAGTTCTATCACAACTTCAGCTCAAAAAAAAAGATAGCTGTTTCTCATAAGCTGTTCTTACTTCCACTTTCTCTGTCTACACCCTTCTTTACTTCTTAGCACTAACTCACTTAGCGATTTCTAGTAGTATCAATGTCTTGCTCAGGGATATAAAATTCTACTGGGGTAATGTTTAGAAACTGCCTAAGAGTGGTGGATAAATATAAGGAAGACCTCAACTGGCCCCTGAATTTCCACCATGTAGGTGTTCTACAGCTTCCAAAAATAAACACCCCTTTTATCATCATGTGCAGTCACATAGTCCCTTTCACAAAGTGCCAAGGAAACTGAAGTTAACAAAATTTTGTTGAGCACCTCTGCTGAAGGCAGTTCAGCAAGGCATTCTCAAACAACAGGAGAAACCACACTGGTAACTAATGGAGAGTTTGGCTGGTTCAAAGAACGATGTATACTTTGGCTTGAATGGAATGTAGGATGCAAATATGAATATTTACATAGATGAGGCCTAAGAAGTAGTTATGGATAAGTTCAGAAAGGGCCTTGTTTGTCCTTTTGAAGAGCTTGGGATTTTTGTCTTGAAAGTAGTAGGAAAGAATTGAAATGAGCTAAGCAGGACAGTTACATGATCAGACGTGTGTTTTACAAAGGTTACTGCAGTGGTTACAATGTGGATGACATTGAGCAAAACTAAGTGCAACACTAAGATTTTATCCAGGTGAAAGACACTCTATTAATGTTACACGAAAATGCCTCATCCTTAAAGGACATTAGAGAAACTAATCACCTATTTAAAAGCAATTGAAAGCAGTCAAGTTGAATCTTATCAGGACAACTCACAGAACCTTTTTATGTTTTTTGACTGCAGGCCCAAATATTCTGTCAACAGCCTGACATTGACCCAAGTCTGATCATTGGGGCATGCAAAATAGAGTTGTTACTTGACATATTACCATCAACTCTTAAGTTTCTCTCATTAAAATAGGAACAAAAATCTTCCTGAATCATACGTTTTCCTTCCACAAATCTGTTTTCTCTCCTTTATAACTACACTTCTGAAAAAATCTTTAATTTCACTTTCTTCATCATCTTTTCTCTCATTCATCCCCAGACCTAAAATAATCGGATGAGTGCCACCACCAATTTGGCAAATATTATTCTTATTAAGGTTATTAATTTCTTGCTGTTAAATTGATGATCATCTGTTCTCATTTTCTTCACTTCTGTGCATCTTTCAATATAGTTCAAGACTTCCTTGTTCTTTTTTTATTACTACATATTTGTAATATATAACTATTGCATTTATTGTGGGTAGAAGGAATGCATATGTAACACATCTCAATTTTTTCTTCCCTTTACCCCTCCAATCCCTCCCTATTCTTTCAAATTCTTGGTTCCCTTCCAATTTGCTAAGGTGCTATTTCCATTTTTTCTTCAATTCATTTTTTCCATACCTTTTCTCTTCCCTACCTCTGTTCTTGAAACACTGTATTTCTTTATCTTCTGAGTTCAGCACTCACCTCATGCCTCTTTGACACTCTGTTATGGGTTTGTGTCTGATGTCCCCCTGAAGCCTCATGCAGTTATGGGGGGAGTGGTCTTAATGGAGGTGCCTAAATCTAGTTTGTGATTGATGTACATCAGGCTTCTCAACAAAAATGCTCAAGACAAAGAGAGCTTGAAGTGATGCACCTCAAGCCCTAAGAGAAAACAGACACTTTCATGATGAAGAACAACTGAAGAAATGCATGATAACCAAACCAATCCTACAAACAGTTCTGAAGCACATTCTAGAAAGAGAAAACAAAGCCCACAATACCAAGAGTTCCAAGAAGTCACCAGGCAGGGGAAGGAATTAAAAAGAAGAAAAAGATAGAGTACTGACAATAGGAAAATAATATGAGAGGGATAAGCTAATACATATTAGTTATACCCATCAGTGTAAATGGTCTCAATTCATCAGTTAAAAGAAATAGACTAGTTAAGAAAAAAAAAAGAATGAATCAGGAAACAATATCCACCAATGTACTACATTCAAGAAACACATTTAACTCTAAAAGAAATTTAGAGAATGAAAGTCAAAGAATGGAATACAATACTCCATGGGACAGGAACCCAGAAAAAAGCAAGGGTAGTTATCCTGTTTACAGACGGTATGAACTTCAGCCCAAGACTGATCAAAAGAGATAAAGGACACTGTACTCTTGATAAAGGAAAACTGTAAGAATAAGAGATAATCATATAGATGCACCAAGTACAAGGGCAACTACCTATCAAAAACAAATACTAACAGACATGAAAAATGAAATAAGTACAAACACAATTGCAATGGGGGACCGCAATACACCATTGTCACAAAGTGAAAGATCAACCAGACAAAAAATTTAAAAAGCAATATTAGAACTGAACCAAACCTGTGAACAAATTGACTTAGTAGATATCTACAGAGTGTTCCACCCCACAACATCAGAATACACATTCTTCTCAGTGGCTCATGGGATGTTCTCCAAAATAAACCACATACAATCCAATTAAACATGCTTAAGTAAATGCTAAAGAACTGAACTTATCCCATCTATATTATTGAACCATAGTACAACAAAATTAGAAATAAATGCAAAAGAGGCCACAAAAGTTCTATATAAACATATACGTTAAATAGCACCTTCCTGAACAAACAATGAGTCACAGACAAAATTAAAGAAAAAAATAAGCAGTGTCTGCAATTAAATGATAATGCTAATAAAACATACCAGAACTTATGGGATGTTATGAAAGCAGTCCTAAGAGGAAAATTACTAGCCTTGAAATCTCACACAAGAAAACAGAATGAGCTCAAATAAACAACCTAATGCTGAACTTCAAACTCCTAGGTGAGCCTGGTGCCATGGGCCTGGAGGAGAAGAACCCACACCCCAAGGCCCCACCACCATCAAGGGAGCACTGGCGAGTCACTCCCTTATACCTCTCCACCACCCTACGAGCTTCGAATTGGAAGAATTCAGGTGCCTAACCAATCCGCTGCACTGCAGGACAGGCAGCCAGTGCGGAAAATGCCCAGAACTCAGTAACTAACTGAGTCAATGAAACACAAGAAAATCTGAAGATGTAGGAGACCTCGAGCCCACCTAGAACAAGTCCAGAAGTGACACAAAAGAAAATAGAAGTCACACACTTCACATTTTTGAAATGATAGCAACGGAAGTAAAGAAACAACTTAGTGCTTATATTGTTTGATTAACTTTTCATGCCTATATCTGGCAGTCTAAGCAACTATTTAGAGGATAATAAACTGAAATAAGGTAACTATTGTTGATTTCCTACTGTCTTGTTTTTGAAATCCAATATGGTTCTTGTTGTTTTGTTTTGCTTTATTCTCCTTAAAATAAAAAATATTTGGAAAAAAAAAGCTTCTAGGAAAAGGAGGAAAAAATCAAGCCCAAAGTTCATACAAGACAGGAAATTATAAAGATCAGAGCAGAAATTAATGCCACTGAGACAAACAAAACAAAACAAAAACAAACGAATTGAAGAATTGGATCTTTGAAAGATTAAATACAATTGATAAATCCTTAACCAACCTTATCAAAAAAGCAAAGAAAACATGCAAATTCATGCAACTAGTCATGAACAGAGTGAAATCACAACAGATAGTGTGAAAATCCAGAAAATAATCAATGGCTACTGTGAGAAATTTTACTCTAATAAGATAGAAAACACAAAAGAACTGGACAGATTTCTAGATATGTATAAATTACCAAAGTTGAATCAACAAGATATAAAAATTCTAAATAACCCAATATCAGTCAATGAAATTGAAAATGTAACTAAAAATTTATCAGCAAAGAAAAGCCCAGCTCCTGAAAAATTCACTGTTGAATTCTACAAGAATTTTAGAGAAGATCTAGTGACATTACTTATCAAATTAATTAATGAAATTGAAAGAGAAATAATACTTCCAGTGTCATTCAGGGAAGCAAGTATTAACCTGATACCAAAACCAGAGAAAGGGCCAACAAAAAAGTGGAACTACAGGCCAATCTCCCTAATGAACATAGATGCAAAAATCATCAATAAAACACTAGCAAACAGATTGCAGCAAATCATCAAGAAGAATATACACCATGACCAAGTAAGACTCACCCCAGAGATGCACGAATGGTTTGACATATGCAAATCAATAACTGTAGTACTCCATATTAACAGAACCAAGGACAAAAATTACACAATCATCTCAATAGATTCAGGAAACACATTTGAGAAAGACTAACACCCATTCATACTGAAAATGCTAGACAGCCTTTATCTCAATCTGATAAAAGCCATCAATGACAAACCAACAGCAAAAATCATGCTAAATGGTCAAAAACTGAAAGCTTTCTCTCTAAAATCAGGAACAAGACAAGGATATCCACTATCACCATTCCTGTTCAATATAGTTCTGAAAGCTCTACTAGAGTATTTAGACAAGAGAAAGAAATAAACGGAATAAAGATAGGAAAGGGAGAAGTTAAATTATCCCTATTTGCAGATGACATGATATGGTACATAGAACACCCCAAAAATTTCATGAAGAGATTACTAGATTTTTTTTGTGGCACCAGGGATCAAACTCACAACCTCGTGCCTGCCAAGCAGGCACTTAAGCCACTGAGACAAACTCCCAGCCCTGAGATTACTAGATTTAATAACCAAATTCAGTAGCATAGCTGGATAAAAAAGTTAATACTCAAAAATCCATAACATTCCTGAACTCAACAAATTCACTGAGAGAGAAATTAGGGAAACCACACTTTTTAAAATAGCATTAAAAATGAAGCATTTAGTAATCAAACTAACAAAGGAAGTAAAAGATCTCTACATTGAAAACTATAGTATTCTAAAAAAGGAGATCAAAGAGGGTATCAGAAAATGGAAAGCTATCCCTTGCTTATAGGAAGAACGAACATATTAAAAGTGGTCACACTTCCAAAATTGTCATAAAGATTTAAAGCAATCCCAGTCAAAATGCCATTAACATACCTTATAGCACTAGAGAAAACATTTCTAAAATCCATTTAGAACTAGAAGAGACCTAGAATAGCAAAAACAGTTCTGAGCAACAAAGGCAAAGAAGGGGGCCTCACAATCCCTGACTTGAAAGTATACTTCAGAGCTACTGTGATAAAAATAGTATGGTACTGGCAAAAATAAATAAATAAAACAGACATGAGGTTCAATGGAATGGACTAGAAGAGGCAGAAAGAACTTCAAACACACTCAATTGTCTTATCTTTAACAATGGGGTCCAATCTGTTTATTGGAAGATAGAAAGCCTCTTTAATGAATGGTTCTGGAAAAAGTGACTTTCCATATGCTGTAAACTAAAACTATATCCATGTCTATCAGCATGCGCTAAACTAAAGTAAAAATGGATCAAATATCTATATATTAAAACAGAAACACTAAATCTGTTGGAAGAGAGAATAGGTAGAACTCTTGAAGAGTTCAGCATGCGCTAAACTAAAGTAAACATGGATCAAATATCTATATATTAAAACAGAAACACTAAATCTGTTGGAAGAGAGAATAGGTAGAACTTTTGAAGATATAGGTACAGGCAAAGACTTCATGAACAAAACCTAGACTGTGCAGGAAGTACTACAAAGAATCAAGAACTAGGAACACATCTTATTAAAAAGCTTTGACACAGAAAAAGAGAACAAGCATAGTAAGTAGTCAACACACAGAGTTGGAAAAAAGTCTTAGTTGTTCTTCTGACAAAGAACTAATATGTAGGACATATGAAGAATTGAAAGAAATGAGACTTCTCAAATTTAAATACCCAATTCAAAATTGGGCATCTGAAATGGATAGAGACTTCTCAGAAGAAATACAAATGGTAAATAAACACATGAAAAAATGTTTAGCATCACTGATCATTTGAGAGATGCGAATTAAAACAATGATGAGATTCTATGCCACTGCAGAAAGAGTTTTTTGATATTTGTTATTAACAACAAATCAACCCATAACACATGCTGGCAGTGTTGTCAGGACAAAGGAACCCTTCTCCACTGCTGATGGGAGTGTAGACTGGAGCAACTACTGTGAATATCAGTGTAGAGATTCCTCAAAAAACTAGGACTAGAGGTCCCATTTGACTCAGCTATTTTTCTTGTGGGTATTCCTGGAAAAATTAAAAGCATCATACCACAGCGATTTATGTGCACCTATGTTTATAGCAGCTCAGCTTATAATAGCTAAATCTTGGAAAAAACCCAAATGCCCATCAATCAATGAATGAATAAAGAAAATGCATTTTTATACAAGTAAGTACTACTGAGTCATTAATAATAATTTTGAGACATATAGCTAAATAAATGAACCTTCAGGCCATACTCTTAAGTGAAATAAATTGGACACATGTAAATAACATATCGTATCACTGATGTGAGAAACTGAAAGTGTAAATGAGAATCATAAAGCATAATAAATATTGTGAAATAGGAAGGGATTATTCAAAGGGAAAAGGGAATTGGGGGGATTGAAGCAAAAATAAAACATGAAAAGAGCATAAGTGGAAGCAAAGCTTGCGAATAAGTAGAGGAAGAGGGGTGGAAGAGAGGAAGGAGAATAGGAAAAAAAGTGGAACTAAGGTATATCATATACAGTTACAAATTCCATATGATGCATGTGATCATTATGTATATCTAAATTTTACCAATAAACTTAATTGTTAAAAAATTACTTTAGGATAGCAAGGTGGTAATTCTCTTCTTCCTCTTCCCTCTCCCTCCTTTCCTCTCAGAATCATTATTGTTCTGTCAAAATTTTGGAATATCTTTTCTCCAAATCTTTAGCTGGTGAACTACTTAACTTTTATGTCTCAGATGAATATCACTTTTAAGGTGATCTTTTTTGAACTCATCTGACAAAGTGTGTCTCCCATACTACCTTCATTCCCTATTGGAATATGTTCTCATTGTAACACACAAATTTTGTTCATATCACTATCACACTTCAAAACATTTTTCTGTTCAAGAAATATAATACACATTATCAACTGAACCAAAGACAAAAGTCACATGATCATCTCAGTAGACACAGAAAAACATTTGACAGAATTCAAAACCAATTCATGATAAAAAAATTCCCTAAAGAAAATTGGAAGAGATGATTTTAATCTCAATCTGATAAATGCCATCTCTGACAAACCAACAGCAACCATTATGCTAAATGGTAAAAAACTGAAAGCTTTCTCTCTTAAATTAGGAACAAGAGAAGGATCCCCAAGAGCACTCCACATGTTCAATATAGTTCTGGAGCTGTTTGTCAGAGCACTTTGACAATAAGAAATATAAGGAATTGAGATAGGAAAGGAAAAAGTTAAATTATCACTATTTGCAGATGACAAGATACTCTACATAGAATACCCCAAAAACTCCACCAAAAGACTTTTAGATTTAATATCCAAATTCAGCAGCATAGCTGGATACAAAGTCAACTCTCAAAAATCAATAGTGGAGTTGTGAGCTGGGAGGAGAAACAAAAAGCTTGCACTTCCTGTGAGCCAGCAGCAGCTGTGGGCTAGGAAAAGAACCAAGAAATCAGCCTGCCCTTCTCATAAGCCAGCTGGCACGTGGGCTGGGAGACAAGAAGAGGCCTGCACCCTATATAGGCAACTGGCTAATTCAGAGGAACATAGGATGGGATGGTAGCAATTGATGATAGCATCAAAACTTAATGCTTGTATTGATTGACTAACTTTGCAAGCCTAGAACCAGTAATCTGCGTATCTGTTTAGAGGGTTAACAGTATGCAATATAGCAATTGTGGGGGATATTTTTTGTCTTTGTTATGGATTAAAAACTGGTGGTCAATTTAGCACCAGGTGAATTACGTCAGCATGGTGCTGAGTATAGATGATCCACCTGAAGAAAGTTACCAGCATAAATAGAGATGTGGAGAAGAAGAGCGAGGCATTGTGTGTTCTTGCAAGAGTTGCTGTTTCTAGCCGATGGTTCTGAAGGTGCTTGTCATGCTGGCTTCCTCAATATGTATTCAGCCATTATAATCAGAGGAGCTCGGGACCTCATCAATGAGAGTGGCTATGGTTCACTTGGGGGGAGCTCTGCTCCTCACATTGTACATTGCTTCCTGGCTCCGAAGGGGAAGATGTGTGCTGGAGAAGCTTGTCATGCTGGGCTTCCTGACCTGTACTCAACTGTTCTTATTGTCAGAGGAGCTCGGGACCTCATTGTTGCTGAGGATGACTGTGGTACTCTTCAGGGCAATCCTGCTCCTTATTTTGAGCATGAGTTCTTGGCTCTAGTGTAGAACTCTCAAACTACTGCACAGCTCCTTCACCCTACAGGCATAGACTTTCTAGTTTCCACTGCTGACCTTTGGCCTTCCCAGCACAGAACCATAAAATATACTGGTGTATTTACTGTGGGCTTTTAGATTTCCAGTTGGATTTGTGGGAGGCATTGTCACGTGTTTTGGATCTCTAGCTGGACCCATTCAAGACATTGCTGTGGGATACAGGCCCTTGACTGAATATCCTTGGTCTTTAGTGTTGTGGACAGATTTTCCTGCACTTTCTTGTGTTTAACTCTGGGTGACAATCTTAAAACAGTATTACAAATTCTGTGTCCTGTATGCAGTTGTTTTCCCTGTAACCCTTAACACAACAGTCTTGTTTTTGAAATCCAATATTGTTCTCACTGTTTTGTTTTACTCTCCTAAAAAAAAAAAATCAATAGCATTCAGGTACACAAACAACAAACTCACAGACAGAGAAATTAGGGAAACCATACCTTTCATAATAGCATTAAAAATTAAATAGTAAGTAATCAAACTAACTAAGGAAGTAAATTGAAGAGGATATCAGAAAATAGAAAGGTATCCCTGGTCCTTGGGTAGGAAGGACCAACATAGTGAAAATGGTTATACTTTCCAAATTGTTATACAGAACTAATGCAATCCCATTCAAAAGATCAATAGTAAACCTCACAGAATTAGGGAAAGCAATCCTAAAATTTATTTGGAGCCAGAAGAGACCAAGAATAAGAAAATCTGTTGGGACTCTAGCCTAGGACCACCAATGTCTTGTTCAGAAGTATGATGATAGAGTAAAACACAGATAAGACACATATTTTAGTTACAAGGGGCACCAGGATGGTCAAAGCACAATAAGGACTAATTCCACAAGGCACAGTGTCCTTGGCCTTTATTAGGTGCACAGTTTGATTTGTGGGTGTGCTGGTGGGATGCAGGAAATGATGACAGTGAACAGCTGATGGGGTCAAGGTTCAAGAATTGAGGAACACTGCATGTTTGGAAAAGCACGCAGGAGCAGATCATGGTTAACTAGTAACCTAATTGTCTGCTAGATGTGACTACTGAGCCAGAAGGAATTTGGATGAGTCAGAGTCCTCAGCTGCCCGGTTACCTTGCTCTGAGCTGCTAGAACTTAACAGACCATTTGCTAGTCTCAATTCTGGCCACTGGCTCAAAGATTAACCTGTGTGTAAGTAAGCCAAGGGTCTCACCACAAGTCCTGTAGGCCTAGAACTGACAGTCTATTTTGTGTCAATTTACTAATATTAATTACTGCCCACTCTGTACCACATCAAGCTGGTCCTCAACAGTTCCTCATTTTTGTTTTTGTAATTGCAGCAGTTGAAACATTGGGACTTGTGGTTGGGTAGGTGTAGGCATTGTTGAGTTTGGTGCCCCCACTGTAGCAGACTAGGAACAGAAATAAAAGACACAAGCATATTAATATAATCAATACAGTGTAGAATACAAAATGGGTCTGGTGGTGGCAAACTTCAGCACAGGTTTGGAAACCTCCTTTTAACATGGCTGCACATTCTGGGTTGGCACCCACAATGGTGTTTCATGGCCTGCTGATACACAAGCACACCTTCTTCCCCGTGTTTTTAACTGCATTTAGTCACCAAACTTCCCTGTTTGAATTTCCTTTTACAGGATTTAAGCCCTAGGTGTGCCTATCATTGTATTTTTGTCAATGAAGATTTGATGAAGTTAAAAAAAATTTAAAGTAAATATCAATGTCTAATTATGCCTTTTGGGGACAGCTGTAGTCCAAATTTTGATTATTAAATAGAAATTTAAGACATAGATGCTTTTCTTTTTTTTTATTTAAGTGAAGAAAAACGAAAAAAAAGACATATATAAAAAAGACAACAAGCATAAGAGACAAACAAACGAGTAGAGTAAATGCACAACAGTGACATTGCAGGTTTACAAAACCAGATGATAGAAACTTGACAATGGTTGCAATATTATGTATCATTATCTTTAAAATGGTTACTTACATTAACAGATATAGACATGTAAAATTGATCTAATCATATGAGTATTAATTGTTCTTTCTCAATAACGAATACATTCAGCAGTGTGTTCATTTTAGTTATCTTACATATACATATATGCACGTTTATATCTTTTCCTCTTCCCTTTTCTCTTTCTGCCTTTTCCCTTCCCAATTACTTTTAATCTTTGAGCTGTTTTTTACCCTTACATAGTATTTATTATAGATTTTGGATCACATATACTTTTCCATTTCTTACACTAGGGAGACAATACGGTATTTACAAATGTGGGTTTGATTTATCTCACTTATGAGTATGGTCTCAAGTCGTGACCATTTACTTATAAAAGTCTCAATGCAATCTTTCTTAATAGCTGAGTAGTACTCCATTGTATAAAAATACCACTTCTTTTTTATCCATTCTTTGATTGATGGGCACTTGGGTTGTTTCCAAGATCTGGCTATTGCAAATTGGGTTGCTATAAACATGGGTGCACAATTATCACCGTGGTATGATGTTGTCAATTCTTCTGGGAAAATGCCCAGAAGAGGGATAGCTGGGTTGAATGGGATCTCTAATCCGAGCTTCTTGAGGAATCTCCACACTGATTTACACAGTGGTAGCACCAGTCTACAGTCCCACCAACAGTGGAGAAGAGTTCCTTTTTCCCCACAGCCCCTCCAGCATTTGTTGTTGGTTGATTTTTTAATCTTGGCCATTCTTTCTGGAGATGGAATCTTAGTGTTGTCTTAATTTGCATTTTCTGAAGGACCATTGATGTTGAACATTTTTTCATATATTTATTTGCCATTTGTATTTCTTTGTCTGAGAAGTGTGTATTCATCCCTGATGCCCATTTTTGGATTGGGTCCTTGAATTTTAGGGGCCTGATTTCTTTTAATTCTTTATATATTTTAGATAGAAGTTCTCTGTCTGATGGACAATTGGCTGATATATTTTTCCATTTCGAGGGTTTTCTTTTCACTCTGTTGGAGATTTCCTTTCACATGCAAAAAATTTTTAGTAGGATGAGATCCCAGGTGTTGATTCTGGGAAGTGTTTCGCATGCAATCTGATTTTTGTTCATGAACTCTCTGCCTACTCCTATGTCATCAAGATTTATTTACCTACTCTGTCTTATGGTAAGTTTAGTGTCTCTGTTTTAATATGCAGATCTTTGATCCATTTTGACTTTATTTTAGTGCATGGTGATAGGCATGGATCTAGTTTTAGTTTATGGCATATAGAAAGCCAGTCTTTCCAGCACCATTTGTTAAAGAGGCTGTCTTTCTTCCAATGTACATGTTTGGCCCCTTTGTCAAAGATGAGGTGGCTAAGTGTGTTTGTAGTTGTGGCTGTACCTTCTCATCTATTCCATTGCTCTTCAGGTCTGTTTTGATTCCAGTACCATGCTGATTTTATCACAGTAGCTTTGTAGTACAGGTTCAAGTTGGGGATTATGATGCCTCCTGCCTTCCCTTTGTTGCCCACAATTGCCTTTGCTATTCTAGGTCTTTTCTGGTTCCAGATGAATTTCAGAAATGCTTTCTCTAGCTCTGTGAGGTAGGCAAGTGGTATTTTGATTGGGATTGCATTGAATCTGTATAATAATTTTGGGAGAATGGCCCTTTTCACGATGTTTGTTCTTTCTATCCATGAACAGGGAATATGTTTCCATTTTTTGAAATCTTCTTCGATTTCCTTCTTTAGAGTAATGTAATTTTCACTGTATAGATCTTTTACTTCCTTTGTTAGATTGATTCGTAAGTATTTTATTTTTTTGGATGTCATAGTGAAGAATGTGGTTTGCCTTATTTCTCTCTCAGTGACTTTGTTGCTTGTGTAGAGGAATGCTATTGATTTTTGAGTGTTCACCTTGTATCCAGGTACATTACTAAATTTGGTTATTACTTCTAGAAGTCTTTTAATGGATTTTTGGGGGTCTTCTATGTAGAGTATCATATCGTCTGCAAATAATGATAATTTCACTTCTTTCTTTCCTATCCTTATTCCCTTTACTTCTTTCTCTTGTCTAATTGCTCTAGCTAATATTTCCAGAACTATATTGAATAGGAGTGGTGATAATGGACATCCTTGTCTTGTTCCTGATTTTAGGTTGAAAATTTTCAGTTTTTGTCCATTTAGTAAGATGTTGGCTGTTGGTTTATGATATATGACTTTTGTCAGGTTGAGGTAGAGACCATCTATTCCGAATTTCTGTAGGGTTTTGATCATGAATGGGTCTTGGATTTTGTCGAAAGCTTTTTCTGCATCTATTGAGATGATCATGTAGTTCTTGTCCTAGGCCCTGTTGATATGGTGTATTACATGTATTGATTTCCGTATGTTGAACCATCCCTGTATTCCTGGGATGAATCCCACTTGATCATGGTGTATAATCTTTCTGATAACTTGCTGTATTCTCTTTGCCAGTATTTTATTGAGGATTTTTGCGTCTATGTTCATTAGGGAGATTGGCCTGCAATTTTCTTTTTGGTTGGGTCTTTCTCTGGTTTTGGTATTAGGGGAATACTTGTTTCCAGGAATCAGTTAGGGAGAGTTACTTCCCTTTCAATTTCATTGAAGAGTTTGAAGAGTGTTGGCATTAAGTCTTCCCTAAATTTCTTATAGAATTCAGTGGTGAATCCATCAGGGCCTGGACTTTTCTTTTTTGGTAGGGTCTTAATTACATTTTCAATTTCATTAGCTAAAATTGGGTTGTTGAGCAGCTTTACATCTTCTTGATTCAGCTTTGGTAATTCATAGGTTTCTAGGAATCTGTACATCTCTTCTGTGTTATCGAATCTATGTGAGTAAAGGTTTTTGAAGTAGGTGTTGATGATCTTCTGTATTTCCACTGGGTCTTTTCATTTCTTATTTCATGAATGTGAGTTTTTTCTTTCCTCTTCTTGATAAGGTTGGCTAGGGGTGTATCAATTTTATTCACTCTTTCAAAGACCAAACTCTTCAATTCATTAATTCTTTGTATTGTTTTCTTAGTTTCAATTGCATTAATTTCTGCTCTAATCTTAATAATTTCCTCCCTTCTTTGGGCTTAGGACTTGACTTGCTCTTCTTTTTCAAGAAGTTTGAGGTGCAGCTTTAGGTTGTTTATGTGTGTTCTTTCCTTTTTTCTGATGTAGGAATTTAGTGCTATAAATTTCCCTCTGAGGACTGCTTTCATTGTATCCCACAGGTTCTTGTAATTTGTATTTGCATTTTCATTCAATTGTAGATATTGTTTAATTTCTTCTTTAACTTCTTCTGTGACCCATTGGTTATTTAGGAGTGTATTATTTAATTTCCATGTGTTTATGCAGCTATTGTAGGTTTTTTGTCAGTCATTTCCAATTTTACTGCGCTATGGTCAGGCAACATGCATGGAATTATATCAGTTCATTTGCATTTACTTAAGCTTGCTTTGTGGACCAGTATATGATCTATTTTAGAGAATGACCCATGTGCAGCTGAGAAGAATGTGTATTCTGATGTTCATGGGTGAAATACTCGGTACACATCTACTAGGTCCATTTGTTCACAAGTTTGATTCAGTTCTGCTATTTCTTTGCTGATTTTTTGTTTAGTTGATCAATCTCTCTGTGACAATGGGGTGTTAAGGTCCCCTGTATAACTGTATTATTGTTTATTTGGTTTTTCATGTCTATTAAGAATTGTCTTACATAGTTGGGTGCTCCCATATTTGGTGCACATATATTTATGATTGTAATCTCTTCCTCTTGAAGTTTTCCCCTAACAAGTATGTAGTGACCTTCTTTATCTCTTTTGATCATTCTCGGTTTGAAGTTTGCATTGTCTGCAAACAAAATAGCTCCCCCTGCTTTTTTCTGGGTTCCTGTTGAATGGAGTATTGTTTTCCAGGCTTTGATTTTTAGTCTGTGAATTTCCTTTTGAGTGAAATATGTTTCATGTACACAGCACATTGTTAGGTTTTGTTTCTTAACCCACTCTGCTACTCTGCTTCTTTTTATTGGTGAGTTGAGACCATTTACATTGATGGATATAACTGATATGTACTGGCTCATCCTTGTCATATCTTTCTGTTGTTGGTTTTCTACATTTTCTGTTTAATTATTTGCCCTGCTTAGTGGTTTCCTTTGGTTGTTGTTCTTAAGATTGTGGTTATCTTTGTCTCTTTCTAGAGTGTCTTTCAGTACTCTTTGTGGTGTTGGTTTGGTGGCCATAAATTTCTTCAGTTCTTCTTTGTCATGAAAGTATCTTATTTCTCCATCAATTTTTAAAGATAGTTTTGAAGTGTACATCAGTCTGGGTTGAAAGTTGTTTTCTTTCAGGATTTGAAATACTTCACTCCAAGCTCTTCTTAACTTAAAGGTTTGTGTTGAGAAGTCTGCCGTGATTCTGATAGGCTTTCCTTCATATGTGATCTGTTTCTTTTCTCTGACAGCTTTTAGTATTTTGTTCTTGTGCTGTATTTCTGACACCCTTATTATTATATGTCTGGGTGAAGATTTATTTTGGTTATGGTTAATTGGGCTTCTGTGTGCCTCAGTTACCTGTATTTCAGATTCTCTTCCCATGTTTGGAAAGTTTTCTGCTCTTATTTCTGTGAATAGTCTTCACAGGTCATTAGTATTGACCCCTGCTTTTTCATTGATGCCTATTAATCTTATGTTATTTCTCTTGACATGGTCTTGCAGCTGTTGAATTGTTGTTTCTTGGTTCCTTACTATTTTTAGGAGATCTTTTCTTTCGTGGCCATGATCTCCCATGCTGTCTTCAAGATCTGAGATTCTATCTTCAGCTTCATTTAAGCGGTTTTTCAAACTTTCCATGAAGTTTTTCATTTCCTGCATTTCCCTTTGCATCTGTTTCATGCATTCTGTCTGTGTCTTATATTTTTCATTCAAGGTTTTGATCATTTTCTTAACTTATGGTATTTTTTTATCTTACTCTTCTTTAGATACACACATTTCTTTAATAATGATTCTCATTTCATTTTTTAGTTGAGAGTGTATTTCTGATTTGATTTTCTCTATAGCTTCATCAAGCTGTTTCTTTATTGCATTTTCTATCATTTAAGAAAGTCCTTTGGTGTGACTCCCACTGTCTTCCTTTTCAGTGTCTCTTGGGTTTGTTCTTAGTGGGCTGGGGGACTGAGACTGCCTCTTGGTCTTTCATTTTGTCATTTTCTTCTAGAATCTATGTGGCTCTGTGTCCTGAGAGGCTGACTGGGCATTTCCCTGAGGGTCGCGCTTATTCTTGGGTCACGCTGAATCACGGGACCTTGTAGAGCTGGATCCTGCATGCAGCAAGGGTGGGCGGCCTCCCGGGGTATGCAGGTGGAGACTCCACCTTAACTGGGTGGGGACCAAGGCCTCCCAGTCCCAGGGAGCTAGGCAGAGTGTACCCCGGAGTGTGACACCACCTGCACCCTGGGTCTTTCTACAAGTTCAGAGCAATAGCTGTGCCAGGACAAGCCTGGGCGAGTCCCAGGCCTACAGTGTTGGGGCCTTTCTCCCAGGTGGGTGGGGGTCCATGAGCTCTGGGATGCCACACACACAAGCTACTCCCCTGAAGTATGGAGCTCGCACATGCTCTTCACTCTGATGGGGGGAGCCCAAGGTCTCCAAGGCCCTGCAGCTATGTTGCCCAGTCCCTGATGTGCAGCTCTGGGGTCCTTGGCTGATCTGGGCTGGGCTGCACACCTCTGTGTCCTGCGAGGCTGGCCGGGCCTTCCCCTGAGGGTTGCAGTGATTCTTGGTTTGCGCTGAATCATGGGACCTGGTAGAGCTGGGTCCTGTGCACAGCAAGGGAGGGCGGCCTCCTGGAGCATGCAGGTGGAGCCTCCACCTTAACTGGGTGGGGGCCAAGGCCTCCCAGTCCCAGGGAGCTAGGCAGAGTGTACCCCAGAGTGTGACACCACCCAGACCCTGGGTCTTTCTGCAAGTTCAGAGCCACAACTGTGCCAGGGCAAGCCTGGGCGAGTCCCAGGCCTATAGTGCCGGGGCCTTACTCCCGGCTGGGTGGGTGTCTGCAAGCTCTGGGATTAGATACTTTTCTTAAGGCTTGGCCTTTTATAAATGTATCTTCAGCTATAACTGGTGTGTGTGGGGGTGTGTGTTGAGAATCCAGCTTTAACTGTCTACATTTATAACTAATTTGATTGTCTATATTTTTTCCTCTGAAGAGCTATCCCTAACTGAGTTTAGGGGAGACTGTCTTACTAACTTTTTACTTGTTGATGGGTAAAATACCTGACACCCAAAATTAGGGAAGGAAAGGTTTATTTCTTACAGTTTCTCGGGAGTTCAGTCCATACTCAGTTGGCTCCAAGGCAGCATGGCATGGCATAGAAGCAATTCATGATGGCCGCCAAACAGCAAGGCATGCTGGTGAGTGAGAGAGGGAGAGAGGAAGGAAGAACTGTGTTCCTCTCTTCCTTACCCTGAATGTCGGCTCTACCCCTGGCTGGGTGCAGCACTCACATCACCAATCCCAGTGACACACAACAAACCAATCACGAATGCCAGACTCAGGCCCATCCAAATTATGATTCCTTGGGGGGACATGGGATCATCCAATACCTTCCACCTCTGGACCCCCAAGGACTCATGCACATCCTTAATACAAAAGACATTTAGTCCATCTCCAAGAGTTGCCATAGTTCTAACAGTTTCAGGATTGCTAAAAAGTCCAAGTCCCAAATCTCCTCTGAGATTTACGGCAAACTTTTAACTGTAACCCCTTGTACAAATAAAAACAAGTTAAGTACTTCCAACATATAAAGGCACAAGATAAACATTACCATTCCAAAAGTTACAAATGGGAATACAAAGCAATGGAACCAAAGCAAGTCCAAAATCCATCAGGGCAAACATTAAGTCCTGGAGTTCTCTGCTGAGTGTCTGAAGCAATCTGATTGTAAGCTCCAAAAGGCTTGAGCAATTCCACCCCAATTGCACTTTCAGGGGTCTTAACTTCCATAGCTTTCCTTGTATGATCCATGTTCCTTGGCTTCACCTTTACATCTTTACACATTGCCCTCTGCAGGTGAGGCAGAAGCTTCCTTAGCCTTAGAATCTGCATTTTCCTTGCACCTAAAACCAGCACCATGTGGATACTGCCAAGGTCTGCTGCCAGCTGAAGCAGTAGCCAGGCTTTCCTGTCTCTTGGTTGTAGGGGTTGACTGCCTGGATTACTGAGCTCTCTGAACCTGATTGTGAGGAACAGCTTCTCTATGCCACCACCATTTTGGAATCTGGTGTGGCTGCTAACATTCTGGAACCTGGTGCAGCCGCCGCCCTTTTCAAACCTCCCCTGGCCTCTGTTGCCACACTGGAGCATGGCTTTCTGCAGCTTTTTCCTCCAAGCCAGCTCTTTCACTTTTGCCAGCTTCATGCTGCAAAGGATGGAGGCCCACTGCTTCCCAGGGTGCCCCCAGGCCATCTTTTTTATTCCCTTGTTCCTTCTCAGCAATCAAGGTCTCAGTTTTATCTTTACAGTCCATAGCTTCCTGGCCAAACTCATGTTTTAAATCTCCATGCTGGGTTCTTTGCTCTTGATTTCCAACATAAATCTGACTAAAAGCCCCAATAACAACCAGGCCACTGTTTCAGCATTAAGTTACCTGGAAACTTTTTTTTCACCAAACTGATCAGTCCATCACCCTTAATCTCAGTCTCAGGCAAAGTCTCTGTGCACAGGTGGAATGCAGACAAACTTTCTGCCAAGCTGCAGCACACATCATGTGGAGTCCAACAACCAATGCAGTCCTTCTTCCCAGCAGAAACCTCCCGAGCCTGGTCTCTACCAGCAGGCTTTTTATCAGCCTTCTGGTCTCCTGAGCTCTGACCAGAATCTCCCATACAGAACAGTCTAAACTGTTCCAGCTCAATGCATTTAGGCGACATCTCTGAAACTTTCCAAACTCTTCCCACAAGCTATTTTCAAAGGCTCTTGAACCACATGATCAGGAATAGTCACAGCAAAGACCCCATGCCTCTGCCCAAATTCTATCTTACTTACTTTTTACTCATTACTGAGACAGAATACCTGACACCCAAAATTAGGGAAGGAAAGGTTTATTTCTTACAGTTTCTCAGGAGTTTCAGTCCATACTCAGTTGGCTCCAAGGCAGCATGGCATGGCGCGGCAGCCATTCATGATGGCCACCAAAGAGCAAGGCACTCTGGTGAGTGAGAGAGAGCAAGAGAGGGAGAGAAGAAGGAAGAACCGTGTTCCTCTCTTTCTTGCCCTGAATATTGGCTCCACCCCTGGGCAGGTGCAGCACTCACATCACCAAATCCAGCACTACATAACAAACCAATCACAAACACCAGTCTCAGCCCCATCCAAATTACAAGTCCTTGGGGGGGACACAGGATCATCCAATACAGAGACTGAGAGTAGTTTTCACATTAACTGCTTTGAGCTGAGAACTTCAGTCGATATAGAGGAGACCACAGTTAGAAGTCATCTCCAGTGAGCTAATCTAATGGGCTTCAGATAGAAGTCTTGTAGTTCAGCAATTATGAACTCTTTTTACAAGGTCAATCTGGTGGATCTCAGTTGAAGATAGCACATTTACTGTAGATCTTACTAGTATTGTCACTTTTAGTTTGGCACCCTCTTGGCAAGAATAAACCAATTTTTTTGAGAAATTAGAGCATTCACAATTCAAGCACGAACACTAGAATGGAAAAACAGGTTGTGGAAAGAGCCAAGTCTAGAAATTGTTTTTATGGGATTGGAATGTGATTGTAACCCACTGGCACTTAGATCTCTCTACCACTGGAGCCTGATATTTTTTTCATGAGATTGCCTAGTTTGAGTTGAACTTAGCTAAAGAAATTAAGGATTTTTGTTGAGATTTTATAGATTCTACTTTTTTTTAATGATCCGTAACAGTGGTCATCTATATTGTAGCTGGAAACTGCCAGGTGTCAGTGATTTCAGTTCCTTTTTTATATCTAACTTATTAT
Organism: Dasyprocta punctata; assembly: GCA_004363535.1. Taxonomy (NCBI): domain Eukaryota; kingdom Metazoa; phylum Chordata; class Mammalia; order Rodentia; family Dasyproctidae; genus Dasyprocta; species Dasyprocta punctata. Next base: position 107,990 of record RJWM01001917.1, on the reverse strand, counting down.
TATGGTATTGTGTGTGTATATATATATATATTTGTTATATTTTTCTGCTGTGTGTTGTATGTCCAAGGTCAAGTTAATGTGAGACCTGTGTTAATTAAAATTAAGTTCTTATTATTTATTCAGGTCAGTTAAGTCTTCTCAGGCATTACTTTGAAACCTTGTACAGTGATTTGCTGCTCCTTAGTGTCATCCATCAGTATGAGTCATGACCTTCGATTAACCAATCACATTCTATGAAAGCTGAGGAGATTTATCTCTCTAATGACTCTCCTTTGGCACATTGCTTGCTATGTTCCTGTCCCTTGGGGCCCAACAATCTCATTGGTCAGTAGGTTGTGCGACTCACAAGAGTATTATTTTTCTAAGAGATAAAAGACACAGAAAAGAAAACCAAAAAGCAAAAGAGACAAACAACAACAAAAAATCCAACACAATAACATTATAGGTTTAGAAAACAAGATGGTAGGAATTTGACAATGCTTGTAATATTGCCTATCATTACCTTCAAAAGGGTTGTTTAGATTAACAGATATAGACATGTAAAATTGATCTAATCATATGAGTATTAACTGTTCTTTGCCAATAGCTAATACATTTACTAGTATAGTCATTTTAGCTATTTTATGTATACATATATAAAAATGTATGTCTTTTTTCTTTTCACTTCCTTCTTTTCTCCTTTCCCCTATCCCAATTACTTTTCCTCTTTAAGTAGTTTCTAACCCTTACACAGTATTTATTATAGATTTTGGATTGCATATACTTTTTCAGTTTCTTACACTGGGGAAACAATACTGTATTTACACATGTGAGCTTGATTTATTTCACTTATGAGTATGGTCTCAAATTGTGTCCATTTACTTATAAAAGTCTTGATGCAATCTTTCTTGATAACTAAGTAGTATTCTATGCTATAAAAATACCACATCCTTTTTATCCATTCTTTGATCGATGGGCACTTGCGTTGTTTCCAAGATTTGGCTATTGCAAATTGTGTTGCTTTAAACATGGGTGCACATATGTCACTGTGTTATGACACTCTCAATTCTTCTTGGAAAATGCCCAGAAGTGGGATAGCTGAGACAAATGGGATCTCTAATCCTAGCTTCTTGAGGAATCTCCACACTGATTTCCACAATGGTTGCACCAGCCTATACTCCCACTAACAGTGCAGAAGTGTTCCTTTTTCCTCACAGTCCCTCCAGCATTTGTTATTGGTTGATTTTTTTATCTTGATCAATCTTTATGGAGTGAGATGGAATCTTAGTGTTGTTTTAATTTGCATTTCCCAAATGACCATTAACATTGAACATTTTTTCATATATTTATTTGCCATTTGTATTTCTTCACTGAGAAGAGTGTATTCATCTCAGATGCCCATTTTTGGATTGGGTTCTTGAATTTTGGGGCCCTGATTTCTTAAAATTTTTATATATTTTAGATAGATGTTCTTTGTCTGAGGGAAAGTTGGCTAAGATATTTTCCCAGTTTGTGGGTTTTCTTTTCATTCTGCTTGCGATTTCCTTTGAAATGCAAAAACTTTTTAATAAGATGAGATCCCAGTTGTTGATTCTGGGAAGTATTTCCTGAGTAGTTTGATTTTTGTTCATGTACTCTGCCTACTCCTATGTCATCAAGATTTTTATTTTTATTTTTATTTTATTTTATTTAAGAGAAAAAAGACACAGAAAAGAAAAACAAAAAGCAAAAGAGACAAACAACAGCAACCAATCAAATACAATAACATTATAGATTTCACCAGAGTTTTAGGATGTGAAAGAAATGGTTCTCTCATCCTGAATTCTTGTTGACCTCAGAGGGCTGGGGCCAAAATATCAGCTATTGTCTTAACCAGCTATTTTTCTAGTTTTGGCCTCTAAACTTTAGTTGTTCAACACCCAGAAGAGATCAGAGACATTAGTTTGGTAGTGGGCTCAATTACTGTAATTTTATATAAATACCTAGCATTAAAAATAAAAAGCATGGCAGAAGAATGTTATTTCTTGTCAACCATGTTTATTCTAGAATGTTAACAGAGAGCAGTTATATAGTTTTACAAAGAAAACTTGTGATCAAAAGTCACAATAATATTTCAGCATGACAATCATGATGACATTATTTCTGCAACATATTTAAATGTCCATCTTAGTATGGGATAGAGTGACATATGTATCATATGCATCACATAAGATTTTTATAGGCTATTATTTGATTGGTAATCTCATGTTGATTTGACGTATATTTCTTAACATAAGCAGCTTGAGCACAAGAAAAAGTTAGATATCTGAGTCTGAAAGAAAAGCATCTTTTCAATTCAATCTTTTTAACATTTTTGCGGAAATATTTGAAAAATTTTGAACTGAACAAGGAATGGAATACATTCTTCTCTCTACCTATCAAAATCTTACTCATAATCAAGGACCACCAAAAGTCAAACTTACTGCAAATCTTCTGCACATGCTTTTTAGATCTAAATTTATGGACTCAAGAAGACATCCTTGACCTCGCTCTCCACCCCAGAGACCTTGGGCCAGCAGGATCATCGGCAGACCTTCTTCTCCTCCCAGGAGATGCTTGCAGCTGGCAGATCAGCAGCAGCACCTCCCCCTCCACCCTGGAGACCTCTGCAGTCAGCAGGACCATCAAAAGTGCAGCGAGTTTTCCCCTAAAATAGAGGACCTCAGTGGGTCAACAGGAGCAGCAGTGAACTCTCCTCTCCAGCTGTAGGACTGTGGCAAGACCAACAAGAGTGTGGGTGAGTCCTTCTTCCATACAGAGAACACTGAGTGGCCTCCCCCAAGCTGGAGGAACTTGAAAGGGCCTAGGAGACTCCCAGTGACACAGTAGGGTCCTAGCTGAGGTGCACAATATAGCCAGGTAAATCTGGCAGCCTGGAATAGCCTAAAGCCACAGTAGCAATAGGAGCTAAGGGTTGGCTTACATCAATATTCCTAGTCTAGTCAGCCTAGGGAGAATATAAGTCTCACCCAACAGGCCCTGCAGGAGGAATTCAGGTGACTGATCCCTCCTCTTTATTGTGGGACTCAGAAATCAGACAAACGTCACCCATACAGTAAGACCCTAAGACACAAACGGTGGTCAGTTGAGATTAGTGAGATGGAAAGACCAAAATATTAACCCAAGAGGTGAAAATAACAAAACAAAAAAGCAAAATGCAATCTCATACCTCCAGTCCATCAGGAACAAGTACAGGAATCATTGAAATAAAAGACATTAGAAGTCATATACCTGAAATTTCTGAAAAGACACCAAGTGAAATAAAGAAACAAATCCAAGAGGTTATAGAGGATATCAGATTAGAAATAATCTCTCAGGTAAAGAAAGAAATTACAACATTAATAAAGAAATTACTCAGCATAGAAAAAGAAGACATAGATTTAAAAAAGTACAGGAGCAGGGGAAAATGATGGAAATCTTGAATGAGCAATTTAGGAAAGAAATAGAATGAATGAAAAAAATTCAAAGAGATTATATAGGAAATAAAAAACTCCATTGAAACCTGGCGAAACCATTTGAATGAAGTTGAGGATAGACTTTCAGACCTTGAAGACAGGGTTGCACCTAGCGATCAGGAAGGAAAGAACCTGTAAAAATAACAAGGGAGCATGAAATAGCAATTCAACAGCTTCAAGACGATGCAAAGAGAAGCAATATAAGATTAATAGGCACCAAAGAAAATGCAGGAGTCAACACGAATGACTTAAAAAAAAACTATTCACAGAAGTGACAGTGGAAAATTTCCCAAACATGAGAAAAAAATTGGATATACAGATGAGTGAGGAACATTGAATGGCAAACAGTCATAACCAAAATAAATCTACACCCAGACATACAATAATTAAGATCTCAGAAATACAGCATAAAAGCAGAGTACTAAAAGCCGTTAGAGGAAAGACACAACACACCTATCAAGGAAAGTCCATTAGAATCATGGCAGACTTTCCAGTACAAACCCTCAAGTTCAGATGAGCTTGGAGTGAAGTATTTCAAGCCCTGAAAGAAAACAATTTTCAACCCAGACTGGTATACTCTACAAAACTTTCTTTCAAAAGTGATGGAGAAATAAGATGCTTCTATGACAAAGAATAACTGAAGAAATTCATGTCTACCAAGCCAACCCTAGAAAGAATACTGAAAGACATACTAGAGAGAGACAAAAATGACTACAGTTCCCCAAAAAACAACAGAAAGAAACCAACAGGTAAGGTAAACAATTAAACGGGGCAGGGGGAGCAGGAAACCAACAAAAGGAAAATAACATGACAAAGTTAAGACAGTACATATTAGTTATATCCATCAGTGTAAATGGCCTCAATTCACCAATTAAAAGAAATAGGATGACAGACTGGATCAAGAAACAGGATCCAACAATATGCTGTATACAAGAAACACATCTGACTCAAAAGGAATCTCATAGACTAAAAGTTAAAGGATGGAAAACAATACTAAATGTGATAGGAACCCAGAAAAAAGTAGAGGTAGCTATTCTGTTTGCAGACAATGTAAACTTCAAACCAAAAATGATCACAAGAGATAAAGAAGGTCACTACATACTTGTTAGGGGAAAAATTTAAGAGGAAGAGCTAACAATCATAAATTTATATATACACCAAATACAGAAGCACTCAACTATATAAGACAAATACTAATAGACATGAAAAACCAAATATGCAATAACACAATTGTAACAGGGGACCTTAATACCCCATTGTTACCAAAAGGCAAATCTACTAGACAAAAAGTCAGTAAAGAAATAGTAGAACTGAATCAAACACGTGAACAAATGGACTTAGAAGACATTTACAGAGTGTTCCACTGAACAACATCAGAATACACATTTTTCTCAGCTGCACATGGGACGTTCTCTAAAATAGTCCATATATTAACCCACAGAACATGCTTAAGTAAATGCAAAAGGATTGAAATCACCCCACACATATTATCTGATCATAGGGCACTGAAACTGGAAATTAATGGCGAAAGAGACTGTAAAACCTACATAAACACATGGAAATTAAATAACAACCTCTTGAACAATCAATAGGTTACAGATAAAATTAAAGAAGAAATTAAACAGTACCTATAATTCAATGAAACTGCATATACAACATACCAAAACTTGTTTGACACAATGAAAGTGGTCCTAAGAGGGAAATATATAACAACAAATTGTTACATCAAGAAAACAGAAAGAGCACAATTAAACAACCTAAAGCTACACCTCAAGCTTCTAGAAAAAGAAGAGCAAGTCAAGCCCAAAGGTCATAGAAGAGATGAAATTATAAAGATTAGAGCAGAAATTAATGCAATTGAGACCAAGAAAACAATACAAAGAATTAATGAATCAAAGAGATGATTCTTTGAGAAAATAAACAAAATTGATAAACCTCTAGCCAACCTTATCAAGAAAAAGAAAGAAAAAACTCAAACTCATGCAATAAGACATGAAAAGGAGAAATTACTACAATCTCATGGAAATTCAGAAGATCATGAATACCCACTTTGAAAGTCTACTCACATAGGGTGGAAAACACAGAGGAAATAGACAAATTCTTAGAAACGTATGAATTACCAAAGCTGAATCAAGAAGATAAAGCAATTTTGAGTAACCCAATATCAGCTACTGAAGTGGAAAACATGGTTAAAACCTTACCAACAAAAAAAGCCCAGGTCTTGATGGATTCACAGCTGAATTCTACAAGAAATTTAGAAAAGATTTAATGCCAATACTCCTCAAACTCTTCAATTAAATTAAAAGGGAAGAAATCTTCCCTGACTCATTCCTGGAGGCAAGTATTACTCTGATGCCACAGAAAGACCTAACCAATAAAGACAACAATAGGCTAATCTCCCTAATGAACATCAATGCAAAGATTCTCAATAAAATACTGGCAAATAGAATTCAGCAAATTATCAAGAAGATTATACATCATGACCAAGTGGGATTTATCCCAGGAGTGCAAGCATGGTTTAACATACTCAAATCAAAAAATATAATACACTACATCAGTAAAACGAAGGACAAAAATCACATGATCATCTCAATAGATGCAGAAAAAGCTTTTGATAAAGTCAAATACTTGCCAATGATAAAAACCTTACAGAAACTTGGAATAGAGGGTATCTACCTCAATCTGATAAAAAAACCATCTATGACAAACCAATAGCCAACATTATACTGCATGGACAAAAACTGAAAGCTTTCACTCCAAAATCTGGAACAAGATAAGGATGTCCACTATCACCACTCCTATTCAATATATTTCTGGAATCATTAGCCAGAGCAATCAGACAAGAGAGAGAAATAAAAGGAATAAGGATAGGAAAGAAAGAAGTTAAATTATCACTATTTGTAGATGACATGATACTCTCTATAGAAGACCCTAAAAATTCCATCAAAAGGCTACTAGAATTAATAAACAAATTCAGCAGTGTAGCTGGATACAAATTCAGCACTCAAAAATCAGTAGCATTCCTGTACACAAACAACAAACTCACTAAGAGAGAAATTATGGAAATAACATCTTTCACAATAGCACCCAAAAATATTAAATACTTAGGAATCAACCTAACAAAGAATGTAAAAGACCTTGTCTTGGTTATGTTTCTCTCCTTGCTGAGATAAAATACCTGATGCTCAAAATTAGGAAAGGAAAGGTTTATTTCTTACAGTTCTTGGGTGTTTCAGTCCATACTCAGTTGGCTCCAAGGCAACACGGCATGGTGGGGCTGCCATTCATTGCCGCTACAACAGCAAGGTGAACTGGCAAGAGAAGAAACATGCCATCTTCTTGCCCTTATACTGTAGGTTGGCTTCACCCTTGTGTGGGTGCAGGACTCATATCATCAATCCCAGCACTAGACAACAAACCAATCATGAATGCCAGATTCAACCACATTCATGTCATGATCACATGAGATTTGGCAGGGCCACAGGACCATACCCATAACATTCCATTCCTGGTCCCCCAAGGACTCATGTATATCCTTCATACAAAAGACATTTCCAAGAGTTGCCGCAGTCCTAGCAGTTTCAGCACTGCTGAAAATTCCAAGTTCCAAATCTCCTTCAAGGTCCATGGCAAACTCTTAACTGCAATCCCCTATACAAATGAAAACAAGTTAAACACTTCCAAAATGCAAATGCACAAGATAACATTACTATTCCAAAAGTCACAAGCAGGGGAATACAAAGCATTGGAACTGAAACAAGTCCAAAATCCAGCAGTGCAAACATTAAATCCTGGAGTGCTATGCTCAGCATCTGGAGCAATCTGTTTGCAATCTCCAAAATGCTTGAGTGATACCAACCCTGTGGCACTTCCAGGGGCTCCATTTTTCATAGCTTCTCTCTTAAACTCATTTTGTTCAGTTCTTGCAGCTTTTCTTAGATGATCCACATTCCTGGCTTTTTCAAACTTCTGGGTTTTCCATTGTACCCTTGGTTTCACCTTAAATCTTTACATATTGCCCTCTGCAGTCAGTTTGGAAATTGCCTTAACCTTAGAATTTGCCCATTTTCCTTGCACTTAAGACTAGCACCATGTCTATGCCACCAAGATTTGCTGCCAGCTGGAGCAGTAGCTAGGCTTTCCTGTCTCTTGGCTGTAGGAGTTGAGTGCCTGGATCGCTGAGCTTTCTGAACCTGATTGTGAGGAACAGGCTCTCTATACCACCTCCATTCTGGAATCTGGTGCAGCCCCTGCCATTTTGAAACCTCCTGTGGCCTCCCTTGCCACTCTGGACCATGGCATTCTGCAGCTTTTTCCTCTGAGCAAACTCTTTTGCCTTTGTGGGTTTGAGGCAGCAAAAAGTGGATACCTGTTGTTACCCTGGATGGCCCCAGGCCATCTTTTTTATTCCTTTGTTCCTTCTCAGAAATTGAGGTCTCAACTCTATCTTTACAGTTCACAACTTTCTGCCCAAACTCACAATGTTTTAAATCACCTTGCTGGGCTCCTTGCTTTTGATTTGCAACATAAATCTGGCTAAAAGCCCCCAACAAGAGCCAGGTCACATTTTCAACATTTGGCTGCCTTGAAATTTCTTTTGCCAGACTAAGCATCCTCCACCCTTAATCTCAGTCTCAGGCAAAGTCTCTGGGCACAAGCAAAATGCAGACAAACTTTCTATGAAACCATAACATACATCGTGTGAAGTCCAACAACCAATGCTGTCCTTACCACTAGAAACCTCCTGAGCCTGGTCCTAACTGGCAGGCTTTCTATCAGCTTTCTGGTCTCCTGAGCTCTGACTAGAATCTCCCATATGCAACAGCCTAAGCTGTTCCAGCACCACTGTTTCAGGCAACATCTCCAAACCTTTCCAAATTCTTCCTACAAGCCATTTCCAAAGGCTCTTGAACCACATGGTCAGGTTTAGTCACAGCAATGACCCCACTCCACTGGTACCAAATTTTGTCTTGGTTACTTTTTTCTTGTTCCTGAGACAAAATACCTGATGCCCAAAATTAGGGAAGGGAAGGTTTATTTCTTACAGTTCTTGGGTGTTTCAGTCCATACTCAGTTGGCTCCAAGGTAGCGTGGTGTGGTGGGGCCACCATTCATGACCACTGTAACAGCAAGGTTAATTGGCAAGAGAGGAAACACACCTTCTTCTCGTGCTTATGCTGTATGTTGGCTCCACCCCTGGGTGGATGCAAAACTCACATCGCCAATTCCAGTGCTAGACAACAACCAAATCATGAATGCCAGACTCAGTGGTGTCCATATCATGATTACATGAGACTTGGCGGGGCTGCAGGACCATAACCATAACAGACCTATATGCTGAAAACTATAGTACTCTAAAAATGGAGATTGAAGAGGATGTTAGGAGATGGGAAAATATCCCTTGCTCTTGGTTAGGAAGAAGAAACCTTGTGAAAATGGCCATGCTCCCAAAATTTTATACAGATTTAATGCAATCCCAATCAAAATACCATTAACATATTCTATGGATCTAGAGAAAACATTCCTAAAATTCATTTGGAAACAGCAGAGATCTAGAATAGCAAAGGCAATTTTGAGCAACAAAAGCAAGGCAGGAGGCATCTCAATACCTAACTTGAAATTATACTACAAGGCTACAGTAATAAAATCAGCATTGTGCTGGCAAAAAAATAGACCTGAATATCAATGAAACAGATTAGAAGGTGCAAACACAACTACAAAGACAGTCAACCACCTTATATTTGACAAGGGGGCTAAACATGTTCATTGGAAGAAAGATAGCCTCTTTAATAAATGGTGCTAGAAAAACTGGCTTTCCACATGCTGAAGAGTGAAACTAGACTCATGTCTGTCACCATGCACTAAAGTAAAGTCAAAATTGGTCAAAGAACTAAATATTAAAATAGAAACACTAAATCTGCTGGAGATTTAACTCAATGGTGTAAGTGCCTGCCTGGCAGTTGCGAGGTTATGAGTTTGATCCATGGTACCAAAAAAGAAAAAAAAAGAAAGAAACAAAGAAAGAAACACTAAATCTACTGAAAGACAAGGTAGGTAGAAATCTTGAAGACATAGAAGTAGGCAAAGAGTTCATGAACAAAATGCAAAATGCACGGGAAGTACTTCAAAGAATCAACAACTGGGATCTCATCTTATTAAAAAGTTTTTGTACTTCAAAAAAAATCACAATAAAGTGAAAAGAAAACCCACAGAATGGGAAAGAATTTGAGCAAACAAGGGACTTATGTCCAGAACATAAAGAATTGGAAAACATCAGGCCTCCCAAATTCAAAGATCCAATCCAAAAATGGGCATCTGAGATGAATACACTCTTCTCAGATGAAGCAATACAAATGGCAAACAAATACATGAAGAAATGTTCAACATCACTGGTCATTTGAGAAATGCAAATTAAAACAACACTGAGATTCCATCTCACTCCAGAAGGAATAGCTGCCATCAAGAAATCAACCGATAACAAATGTTGGTGGGGCTGTGCAGAAAAAGGAACACCTCTCCACTGTTGGGAGGAGTGTAGAGTGGTGTGGCCACTGTGGAAATCAGTATGGAGATTCCTCAAAAAACTAGGATTGGAAGTTCCATTCAATCCAGCTATTCCCCTTCTAGGTATTTTCCCAGAAAAATTGAAAATGTCATGTCACAGCAATATATGTGCACTCATGTTTGTAGCAGCACAATTTGTAATAGCTAAATCTTGGAAACAACCAAATGCCCATCAACCACAGAATGGATGAAAGCGATGTGGTATTGTTATACAATGGAATATTACTCAGCTATAAAAAGGATGATCTTGAGGCTTTGATACATAAATGGAGGCAACCTGAGACTATATTAGTAAGTGAAATAAATCAGACTGACATTTATAAATATCATATTGTCTCCCAAGTGTAAAAAATAAATAATAATAATAATACAAAACTGAAAGAGTAATAAGATCCAAAATGTACAATAGATATTGAAATAATGAAAGGGAAAGAAAGTGCCCAAAATTAAAAAACTACTGGGATAGGGGAAAGGAGAAAAGAAATAAGGGAAACTATTACATATATGTAGGTATACACACATAACTGTATGTACGTATAAGTGTGCAAGATAGATAACTATATTACTAATTCTCTGTAATTTCATCAAAAAGAATAGTTTGTGTTGTCATTGATTGTCTGATCATTTTTATGCCTAGATCTTGTAATTTGAATGACTACTTCTAAGATAAAATATGCAACGTATTAACTAGTGTTGATTTCTTGCTTTGTTTTTGAAATTCTGTATTATTTCTAGCCTTTTTTCTGTTTTGCTTTTTAAAATAAAAAAATGGGACTTTTATTATTTCCAAGTTAAAAAAATGCATTCTCAAGGAAGTGATGCTTGAGCTGAGATATGAAGATCGAAAGGGTATAGCCTTGGGTATAGAAGGGGAGAAAGAATTTTGGATTGAAGAGACTGTCAAAAAGATAAACAAATTCTAGCAACAATCCCTTACATGGTCATTATGCTTTGTTGCTTAATTTTCACACCATCCATATATGGAACTCTTCCTTCCATTCTCTTCTTTGTGCTCCATCCATCAAGGTTAGCATGTGTTTTCCTTGTTATATCTGATTTTACTACTATAGAACTAACACAGCATTGAAGCTTGATGAATACACACTCGATAACCCAAGGCTCATTAGCCCCTTTAAGTCTAAATCTTAACCAATTGCAGTTGGGTTGGACCTGCCCTGTTCTTCAGGCTAGGGAGGCTAGCGACATGCTCATTTCCAAGTTCTAGGAGTAGTGACCCTTGTTACACATGCATGCCAAAAGGCACCTTTCTTTCCCTGGCATCTTTAGAAACTTTGGGGATAGAGAGAGTCACAAGAACTTCTTGAAAGAAATTCTGATTGTTTTTCTAAAATGAGCTGAAATCAGTGAAGAATGTTATTGTTTCACTTTCTTCCCCCTCAAAACTCAGGGCAGTTTTCTCTAAGGAGGCATTGCAACATCTTCAACAAGACTTTATCCATCAGTCTAGCTCCTGTAAAAATGATCAGCTTGAAATGAAATCATTCCTTAAATATTTCAGAATCTACAAAAATGAAGAAGGCAGGCATGATACTTGCATTCATACAGCTTATATTTTACTGCCAAGTTGAGGAATCCTGGTGGGACTGCCTTACCTTAGATTGCATCTTCTTAAGGAGATAATGCCTATTGACAGTTTCTATAGCAATCTACAAGATCAAAGAGGAGGGGCTCTGAGTTCGGCCTGCTGTGGGTGCAAACCTCTGTGAATTCTCCCAGTCAAGATCTATGCTATCTTGGGCAGGTTATCTTTTCTGATCTTCAGTTTTCTTACCTGTAAATGATGACACTAGCACTTTACTCACAGACTTTATATAAAGATCAAATGAGGTATGGAAAAAGGATGCAGCCCAGTGCCAACTAAATAAACATTTTTATGAAATGCACCACAGTCTTTTCTTTTATTGAAAAGATTTTTTAAATCATACATATTTCAAAATTTGGTAAATGTTTTCAAGTACTCAGAACAGTACCTAGAGGAAATGGCATGATTATGTGAAGTGTTTATATGCTTTCCCAAGTTATAAAGCTACCTACTTCACTGTGGTGTTCCCTAAGTTTCCCTAATGCCATGCATATTGCCTTGGAGTGCTGCAGATAGATATGTCTTACTAATTTTTGTATTGCCAGGTTTATGTATGGTGTCTAGGGCACAGCATGCTTACTACATGCCTTAACTCATTTCATTCTGACAACCATACACTAAAGTAATGCTATTACTACCCTTGTTATTAGATGGGGAATATGAGAGACAGACTTTAGGTCAATTGCCCCATATTACTTAAGGAGTCAGAGTGTCAGACCTTTAGTTGAACCCAGGCAGTCTGTCTCAGGGCCTGCATTCTTAATACTTAATACAGTCATGTAAGAGGTGCTTCTTAGATATTTGCTGGATAAATATAAATTTAATCATATATAAGTTCCTAGTAATTATGAGTACTTCACACAATGCCATGTTTCCCAGTTGTGTACATATGTATTTGTAAATTTCATACATTTTTACTAGTGTACCCAGCAAGTTGTAGTTAGAAAAATTAACCGATGCTGTACATCAAGGGTTCCTGCTGTTTACACCTTGTAGTGACCCATGTTTTTGTGTCAAGACCCCTTTTTTCATGCCAACAATCATCTTCTGTATTGTTTGATTCATTTGCTTTGTTTGTTTGAATGTAGCCCTATGTATGTGAAAGCAGGGAGAACTGATTAATATTCTAGTATTTCCTTTTTCACTCACCTACAATTTACCTCTCTATTCTCACCCCTAACTACAAGGATACAAAGACAGATCATGCCTTCTTCTGGGACTTTGGAAAAGTGGAATGTATTGGGCCAACCAGAGGACATTTCCAGGAAAAAAATCATAACATCTTATTTTCAATTCTGGAAAGAAGAATGGGTTTTGGTTTTAGGTTGTTTTCTGTAATTAAGAAAGATGATCTGTTCAGTCAGGTGAGTCTTTTGAAGTTTTGTTAGGCAGACGAATGAAATAAAACTCTTGGTGAACTTTGGAAGGTGCTGATTAAATATTTTTTCTATCATGTACATTTTACATACAGTTAAGAAAGTAGGCCATTAATATTTAAAAGTACCATTTATTAAACTTTATTTAAATTCCAGATAATTATCTCATTTAAATTACATCATGATCATGGAAAGTAAAGAATACTCCCACTTTACAGTTAAGAAAGTGGAGATGCACAGAGGTTAAACAATGCCTCTCAATTGGCAGCAAAAGGAATTAAAACCCAGATCATACTCTTCCCAGTGCAACACGATGTCTCTTTCTACTTCCTTTAATTCCACATTAGAATTCCACTACTAAAAGAAATGGAAAGAAAATGTTCTTGAAAGATGCAAGCCTCATCCAGTATCATGGAAACTTTAAGGGACACTATGTTTAATGCTCTTGTATGATCCCTTGTTAATTGTCGTGACAACTATTTTATTGTTGGATAGAAATATAGGATACTTAAGTTGGTAAAAGAAAGAGGTCAAATAACAAAGAAAATGTCAGGAAAATGGAGAAGGGTTTAAGAGAGGAGGCAAGAGTTGTGTGGGTACTGAAGACAGAGGGGCTTCTTTACTGCCTCTCTCCAGTTTATTAAGCTGGCGCCAGCACATCAGGCTAAATCTCACTTTTCTGTGACATTCAGCTTGTGTCAAGTGTAAGAATAATTTTCCTATGTCTATTATTAACTTTGTGCCAAGAAAACTTCTCAGTGGTTTACATGTACTAATTCATACAAACCTCAGAACATCTCATTATACCTTTTAGAAACTTGAAGTAGCATCTACGATCTCCATTTTACAGACATTTAAACTGAGACACAGAGGCATTAAGTGAATTGCGGAGTGTTAAACTATCGAGTGGCGGAACTGAAATTTAAACTCAGGATTCTTGGTCTCTTCCTGGTGTGACAGGGATGTAAACTGGTTGATAGGTTGACAGGGCACAGCCTGCCAGGATTTTTATATCAAGATACCTATGTGTATAATCAACCTAAATAAAACAGCTCATAATTTTTTTCAACTTGATAGAGAAAAATGGCAGAGCAGTGAATGCCAGCAACTCAGCTTCTCCAGGACAAATTGTCTAGAAGCTGGAAAAGAGTAGTGCTCTGAAAGGAATAAAAGCAAGAGTAAGAAACCAAGGAACCAGGAAGAAACTGACAAATAAGTGGAAAATAATTCAAGTGGTACCTAAGAAATCACAAAATGGAGGAGAGAGGAAGATTCCTGAAGACCACAGTGCCACAAGCAGAGACTGGCTGGTTGCCAGCCAGAAGACAGGTTGAGATGGAAATTTTGGCTTATGGAGAACAGGAAAACTGCAGAACCAGAGAACTGCACTGGGGCTGAGAGAATTATTGCCAATTGGAACCAGTAGGGAAAATATGGGTCACAGGCAAGGGTTGGTGGGTGACCTCCATGCAGTGCAAGCAGCCACAGTCACATTACAGGAGCTGCTGGGTCATCATTGCAGGGAAGGGCTGAATGTTTCAACCTGAATCTCAGAACAGCCCCTTGGCTGCCAGCCATGGTCCACATTGTCAAGAGTGTATGAGCAGATAGTGAAACTCTGTCTCAACAGGACACAAAAAGTGCATGAGTAAAGGATACCCACAGAAGACAGCCAGAGATCAGTGAGCAAACTGAAGGTTGCCCTTCTGAGGGGCTGGAATTGGTGCACATGGATCTGGCTCCTGAAATCAGAGGCCAGGTTTAACTGGACTAACACATTTTTGGCACCTTACACTGGTGCTCTGTTCTCACTGTAACCTGATGTTTATATATAGCACCATCCTGGGGGCAGAGTTCCCACTTAGACTTCCACCATAAATAGAGCTATGTCCTGGCTTGAGCTTCACTTAAACGTAGGCTGAGTAAAATAGCCAGGTGTTCAGAAAAATAGAAAATTTTAAAACAATTTTTACTTTATTGTATTATTTTTATTTGAATTTTTTTCTTGTCATCTTTTTGGTTTCTTCCTCCTTTTGTTCTTTTCCTCTCATTTCTATTCTGGTATTTCCTCCATTTTTCTTGTATGAGTGTGTCTGTTTGTGTGTATATGCCTCTCTTCATTTTTCCTTCTGACATAGTTTACAGAGTAAGAAAACATTCACCTGCTCCTTTATATCCCTCCTGCCTTAATCTATGTCTTTTAACTGACTTCTTTGTCCTGTTTCTTATTTTTCCTCAATTTTCCTTCTCTTTCTTCTGCCCCTTTTCATTAGTCCCCCTTCAACTTTTTCTCTAGCATTTATGTCAGTCATAGAATCATTTCCCACCCACATTTGTCACTACCAATTTTGTGCCCAGTGTTCCCTATTATCCCCATGTAAATATAAAGCACACCTTTACCATCATTACAATCCTTTGCATCTTATTCCCTCATCCCCATACCACATAGCAGAAGACTTTTTTAAAAACTCTGTTTTAAAAAATTATCACTTTGCCCTAACAAGCATTACCCAGTCTCCAATCCTCTAGGCTACAGATAACTGATTTTATAAAATGACCATGGAATGATGTTTTTCACCATTAGAGGAGACACAATATCATGCTGATCAAATATTAACAGTGTGTCAATACTTGGCTTTTATGATGCATTTACTACAACCATGGATTTCTTCTCTAGGATAAAAGGATTCCCAAAGTAGGGTCTCATATTGTGTTATTTTGTAGCTAATCCTGGTAGATACCACTGTAATGGATTAGCCTGTTCCTATGTAGCTGATTGTGTAGGAATAATCCTGCCTCTGTGGACATAATTGTGCCAGTGAACCTGTCTACTGATTCTACCATCATACCCAGAGAAATGGACAGCAAGAGTTCCCAACCCAAGAACTTGGAGTGGATCAGCCTTTGCAAGAATGTTTTCAACTTGGCCGAAATAAGTCCTGAGTCTCTATTGAGGTGGAAGGATCAGAAAAGTTATTGGAGTGTGAACACTCAAACTCTCCAGCAAAAAACTACTTGGGAACTACTCGTGCAATGCCTTATTGGAATAAATAACCTCTGTTCATATTGGATATCTTATAGGTTTAACTTTCTGTATGCTTCTTCAATATTCAGTAATGTAGGATTATGTTATGCTCTTCTATGCTTTCATGAGTTTATTAGGTTTTTACTCTTGTATATTGTTCTTTCATTGGCTCTGATTTAACTGGTGGGCTCTGTTCTTTCCCTCATCTCAGTTCCCTATCTAATTTCTTCACCTCAAACCCTTGAAACACAGCAGGCTCTGACAACCATGTAGCTTTCCTCGATCACAAAGTTAGCATTCTTTTTCCTATATTTCATGCTAGCCCCCCAAAATATCCTCTGATAACTCTCATTACTAACCTTTTCATCTCAACTACAAGTACTCCAGTAGAGTGAGATCCAGCATCAACCTTTTCTTCTCATCTAATTCTATTCCCCTTCAAACCTCCCCCTTAGTTTCTAACACTTTTCATCCAATCACCTCCCATTTTTCTCACTCCACTGTACCTACCTCATTTCAGAACAAACTCACACACACTGTCATATTTTGTAGAGAGAATAGACAAAGTGGAGAAGTGTAACTGTAAGAATTAATGTATAGAAGTGCTTTAAGATTGAATTTCTGAATGCTGTTATAAGCAGAGGTGATTGTTTCAGCTGTTTTGGATAGAGTCCATATCAGCTGAAGTAAATAACAGAAGGAGTAAATACTAACATTAGACATGAAAACCTGAAAATAATTGAAAGTGAGAAAATATCCTATTACAAATCCTAAGCCACAAACTCTCCTCTTTTTTCTCCTACCTTTTTGGGGGCTTACTGCATATTGAGAACTAGTGAAGTGAGGCTATATATATATATCTATATATATAATCACAGATATTCACAGGAGCATGGCAAAGCAAGGAAACAGAAGATTCCTGAATTCTCTCAAACTTCTCAAGGGAAAGCAAGTGGAAACAAAGGGAGACGAAAACAGTGAAACAGGTAAAAAATGGATGAGCTAAACAAAAAGTTCAAAATTTGAATTACATATTCAGCAATAATATGGAATCCTCAAAAGATGTCAGACAGAAATGCTTTACATAAAAACATATATAGAATGCATAAATTGAACAAGTGACCAATATGAAGACAGACTCTCTGATACTGAAAACAAAATAGTGAATTAAAATGGATAGCTCAAAGAAATCAAAAACAAAATACGAGAACAAGAAAAGATTACCTAGGAGCTAATAAATGATAATCAGACGATGAATCTAGGGCTAATCAGAGTTAGAGAAAATCTAGACACTAACATATTTACAGAAATATTTGAAGAAAATTTCCCAAACATAGAAAAAGACTTTAAAATACTTTCTAAAATGTTTATATAACACCCAAAAATTATGACAAAAAAGAAGCTTATGAAGGCATATTTTTATTAACTTCATAGATATCTAGAGGAAAAAACCCATAATTTTAGTAGCACTCAGAGAAAAACAAAAAATGACATATAAAGGTAAACCAATTAGAATTCCAGAAGACTTCTCTACACAAACCATAAAAACCAGAAGATCTTGGAATAAATTATTTCAAGACCTAAGAGCAAATAGCTTCTCCAACCCGTATTAACAATCTATCAAAATTATCTTTCAAAATAAATGGCGATACTAGGTATATCCATGAAAAAGTCAAGCTCAAAAGATCCATGAGTACTAAACCAGCTCTTGAGAAAATATTTAAGAATATTCTCAATAGAAATAATGAAATGGACACAGACAAAAACACAGATGAAACTAGTCAGTTGCATGGGTAAACAGAAAAAAAAAATAAAACAACCCAGAAAAGAAAAGAAAAAAAAAAAAAAACAGGATTCACCAACAAATAAGGCAATGTTAGTAAATAACCAACATAACTCAGTAATATCTCTCAATGTTAATGGTGTTGACTCCTGTTTTGGTTTGTGTCTACATGTCTTCCCAAAGCTTCATGTGGTCATAGGTAGGGTTTTCTCAGAGGTGGCTGGATCTGGAGTGTGTGATGCTGGGATTGATTAATGGTGCAATTGCAGGCTCAAGGGCACTAGGGTAAAGGTGTGAGTGCAATCTGCCCTAAGTAGCCAGTATAAAATGTAAGAAATAGAAAGAGTTGGTTGTCTTGTTTGCTTTTGCTGACTCCATATGCTATGAACTGGTGCCCTTCTGACATGTGCCACCCTACTTTGAAGCCAGCCAATAGTAGACTGAAACCTCTACAAAGTGTGAGCTAATTTGAACCTTTTCTCCTTTAACTGTGGGTGTTGAGCATTTTGTCTCAAAGATGAGAAAAGTAACTAAGACACAATTTGGTACCAGAGAAATGGTTGCTGTGACTATACCTGGTCAGATGGCTCAAGAGACTTTGGAACTGGTTTGTGGGAAGTGAAAGAGTTAGGAAAGGTTCAGAGATAGCTGCTTAAAAAAGGAGAAATGTGATAAGTGAAGTTGTACTGTATGGGAGTTTTTGGTCAGAGTTCAGAATACCAGAAAGCTGGTAAAGACCAGGCTCAGGAGATTTCTGCTGAGAAGGACTGCATTGGTTGCTGGACTCTAGCTGATGTGTGTTATGCCTTGGTAGGAAATTCGTCTGCATTTTGCTCATGTCCAGAGAGTTTTCCTGAAGCTGAAATTGAGGGAGGTGATCTAATTAATCTGAAAGAAGAGATTTCAAGACACTCTAATGTTGAAGCAGTGGCATGGCTACTGTTGGGGGCTTTTGGCCATATTTATATTGAGAATCAAGAGCAAAGATCTCAGCAGAATGATTTAGAAGGTTTTGAGTTTGACCGAAACAGAAGCTCTGGTAAAGTTGCAGCCTGCAAAGGTGGAACAGAGGAGAGATTGGTCACTGAAAAGACTAGCAAGGAAAAGCCAAGTATTTCAGAAAAAGACGACAGAAAAGATGACCCGAGGACATCACAAGAATCAACAGTACTCCAGCCTCTGTAGCCTCAGCGTTGCAAAGGTGAAATTTTGCTTTGAGAAGAGATACCCAGAGTACCATGTTCCAGAATGGCAACATCCTAGGAAAGTTCCTCAGGATTTAGTTCATTGGCACTTCACTCCTACAGCCAAGAAAAAATGAAGCCTGGCTACTGTTTCATCTGGCAGCAGACCTTGGCATCATACATGCAATGTTGGTTTTAGGTGCATGCAGAATGTAGGAACTGTGGAGTTAGGAAGATTTCCATCCAGATTTCAGAAGAAGGTCTGGGAGGTCAGCCAGTGCTTAGTTCTTATTCTTGCTATCTCCATGTTTGTAACTTTTAGAATGGAAATGTCTATCTCATGCCATTGAATGTAGACAGTCTTTAACTTTGTTTTCATTTGCAAAGGAGCTCTTAGCTCAGAGTTTGCCTTAAATCTCAGAGGATTTTCAACAATGCTGAAACTGTTAGGAGTTTGGTAACTCTTAGAGATAGACTAAGTGCATTTGTATAAAGAAATGCACTTAGTCTTTGGAGAGACCAGGGTGGAAGGAAAGAAAAGTAACAGTCAATTCTCCAATTTAAAGATATAGATTGTCAGGTTGCATCAAAAATCAGAATCCAACAGTTTGCTGCATTCACAAAACTCCTATAATCCAAAAAGAGATACATAGGCTAAAAATTAAAGGAGTGAAAACAGCATTGTGTGCACCAGGACCCTGAAAACAAGCAGGTGTAGCAATTTTTATATCAGAAATGGTAAACTTCAACGTAAAACTGATTAGAAGAGAGAAAGAATTTCACTACATAGTAGTTAAGAGAAAAAAACAACAAGAAGAAATAGCATTGATAAACATATGCACCGAAAACTGGAGCACTTCATAAAAATGCTGAAATTAAAGATGAAATAAACACCAACACAATCATAGTAGAGAATTTTAACACCCCACTTTTGCATAGAGATAGATCAACTAAACAACAACAACAAACCAATAAATATCAGAACTGAACTACTGCCTTTAACATATGGAGTTAATACATATTTAAAGAGTGTTTCACCCCCCAAAAACAGAGCATACACTCTTTTCAGAAACATTGGTACTTTGTCCAAATACATCACAAAGTCTGCCCAAGTAAATAGAAAAAAATTAAAATAATCCCATGTATACTATCAGACAACTGTGCAAGGGAAATAGATATAAATGAAAGAAAAAAATTTCAGAAAAGGCAAAAGTTCCTGGAAAATCAACAACATACCCCTGAACAAACAATGGGTCAGGGAAGAAATCAAAGAAGAAATTTTAAAATTTCTGGGAGATAATGACAATGATGGTACAGCTTACTGAAACCTCTGAGTCACTATGAAAGTAGTCCTAAAAAGAAAATTCATTGTAATCAATGCTTACATTAGGAAAACAGAACAAGCCTAAATAAATAACTTCAGGAAAAAGTTAAGATACTTGAGAAAAAAAACCAGCCCCCAAAGTGAAAAAAAGGAGGGGAATTATGCAAATAAGAGAGGAAATCAATGAAATTGAGACTAAAAACAACTGTAAAAAATTGTCAATGAATTGAGAACCTGGTTCTTAAAAAGAATAACTAAAATAGATAAACCCTTAGCTAGAGTCAGCAAGCAAAAGGGAAAAAACTCACATCAATGCAATTAGCAATGAAAAAGGTAAAACCAAAACAGACACTGTCAAAATTCAGAAAATAGTAACTACTTTGAAAAATTACATTCCAATAAATTAACAAATTTTGAAGAAATGGGCAGATCCCTTTGTTGGAGATCACAGTGAGGTAGTGCTGAGCAGGCTTTAGAATTAATCAGTTGGCTTTCTATATTAATTTATGAGTCTGTCCAAAGCATAAGTAACTTGCTTGAGGAGCCAGTGGCTGACATGCAGAAATAGAACTCTATGCCAATAGCCATGGTAGAGGCCTGTGACACTGTGATGTCTGTGAAGGCAAGACAACATTTCAGCTGCAGGTGCTGACTCTCCCTAAAATTTTTGAGAGCAAAAACTGTCAACCTTAGAGATCAAATAATTCTATGATCAAGCAAAGATTTACTACTTTGAATATCTTTATTCTACCTTCACAAGACCTTGCTCACTTTTGCAAGTTTTTACCTCAACTATCCCATGAACTTCTTTGCATGCTCCCCTGATGTTACATACCCAAATAAATAGTGGGCAATTTGCTGAAGTCCTTATCTTAGCCACAAGAGCTCTGATGTTCCTATACCCCAGAATACCATATTACTTTGTTTATTGTCTTTTTTCCTTTTTCATACACTTGTCTATAGATTGGAAAACTGACCAGCTCCCAATAATTGGCACCTGAACACTGGGACTGCTACTACTACAAAAATTGGAATGAGTAAGGACCAACCTGAGTGGAAAGAAGCTGTGAAATAGAGATGGAGAAGGACTTCACAGGGAGAACTGCAGAGACATCTAGGAAAGAATGGAAAGGTAATCACTCACCACTGTGAATAGCCATTTTTATATGCAAATAAAACATTGGTCAGAATAGATCAGCTGAGGAACAGAGGTATATTCAGCTGCTCTGAAGTTTATTAAAACACTCAGGGGTTCATGTGCTCACAAAAATTTATCAAAAATGCTACAGGATGTGTGGAGGACAAGTGTGATGGTTCACCGTGAAGGAAGATAATTTGTCTCCGTTTTGGCTAAACTTTGCCCTACTTCCACATATTGATATGTACAGAGTTGGCTAGGATAATACTCTACCTTCTCAACTGGCTTTAAGCAATACAAAAGGGTCTAGCTGAGGCACTGATGTGTAACCTTTGAAGCAATGAGACAGGTCAGAGATGTCGTGCCTATAGCTCCCTACTACTGAGTATGAGCTAGTCTGAGAGACATCACACTGTCAGCTGGGATTGAACCTCAAGAAAGAGGCAGGGCAAAAGGGCCAGACATCAAAGCTGAGGCAACTGACTTAAATCACAAGATACTTCTTTAAGTTGTGCTATGCAGATTCCTCCAACCATAGAGGCTAGGTTTTACCAGAATTCAGAGCACTTTCTGCATACCTCTCTCTGCATATTGCAGAGGTGCTATTGTGTCTCCTACTTATCCCAGCTTACAGTACTCACATACTTCTCACCATTCTCACAATCACTCAATCCTGAGCCACTCCTCTCTTCATGAATTAGTAAAACCTGAGTTTGGCACTGGGTCATGGCCTTTGTACCGGTAAGCCATTGTTCCAATTGGATTTAGGACCACCTTGGCTCCCCACAACTACAGATATGTCTTTATTCTCACTATAGGTGGGTTGTGCTGGAAGATAGAGATTGGAATTTACTTACCAGAATTCCAGTAACTTTTCCTTGGAATTACAATTATAAACTCCTCTGGATTGTGACAAGGCTGGAGTGGGTTTCCTACAAGGAGGTAAACAAATATAATCCATGGTTTCCTCAGGCAGGCATCTGGAGTATAGATAATTGGGAATGAGTTGGAAGGAAAAATTTTAAATGAGCTGATGACAGAGAAGAAATAGTTTCCCCTGAGATCTTTTCAACTTGGAACTTAGTTCAATCAGTCTTAATTTCATTGAAGAACTTGCTGCTAAAAGCTTCAGTCTCAGGTGCAGAGAAAGTAAAAAAAAAATCATGTCACTCATGGTGGAGGGTGTGGGCTATGCTCCAGTTGCATGCCCTGACTTGAGCTGCTTGGGGTGCCAAGTGGTCATGCCTTTTGTCCCAGCACTGACTGTCAGGTCCCAGGACTACCACATCCTGATCCTCCCATCATTTATGCATGCTTCATTGAATTTTTTCACTAATCACTTTCTGCACTCTAGCTGTGTACCCTGGTACCCCACTACCTACCATCTCACATATGTGCACTCCTATCATGTAATGGTGGCTATGCTGCAGACCAATGGCAGAGTTGTGTAGCAGACATGTAGCTTTTTCTGTCTACTTCCCTTTCCCAAATCAGGTGTGCCAACCTGCACCTGTAGTCCCAGCTACTCAGGAGGTTAAGATGGGAAGATTTCTTGAATCCAGGAGGTCTGGGATGCAATGTGCTATGATGATTGAGTGTCTGCCTAAGTCACAGAAAGATTCCTCATTCACAAGCAGCCAAAATTTTAATGCTTAATTGGTTTTTAAAAACATAAATAAAGATAAGCAGGCCTTCAATATAGTCAGAGCCACAAAAATTTTAAAAATCATCTAAAAACTTGTCAATATATAAAAGCCAAATTTTATAAATGTTCAATGTTAGCCCAAACTATGTTAAACCTTACGTAGAGGGATCTGACAAATGATGTTAGAGGAAAATAACGTCAGAGTAAATGATGAAAAGTATAGAGCTGACTGAGCTAGAGGCTGAATGAAGGAGTTTCCTAAATTCTTAAGACAAAATAAAGTACTGGGAAAATATTGATTATAGGTAAAATTATTTTATTCCTTCTAATTCTTACTATAAGAGACCTTTGTCAGTTGAGCTACAAATGTTCTGACTAGTCTTATATAAAAGAGTTATTTTAATTCAACTTAGGTAAATACATCTGAGTGCACTGTGGTTTTATAACTAAATTGTCTTGAAAGAAGGAAGTGCAAAGGAAAAAGGCATAAATTTGTGTAAATAGCTAAAATGACTATACTACTAATTGCATTAGTTCCTGGAAAAGAACGCTTAATACTCATATGATCAGATCAATTTTATATGTCTATATTTGGTAATCTAAGCCACCCGTTTGAAGGTAACAATATGCAATATTACAACCATTGTTAAATTCCTATCATCTTGTCTGGAAAACCTATACTGTTATTGTTTGGGGTTTGTTGTTGTTTCTTTGCCTCTTTTACATTTTGTTTTTCTTTTCTGTGTCTTTTTTTCTCTTAAATAAATTTAAAATAAATAAATAAATTGTCTTATACGTGTCTGTCTGTCCAATTTGTAACTAGCTACCATAATTACACCAGTTTTGCTTGAGTTCAACAATTTTTCTTCTTACTGTACTTTTGGATTTTTTAAACATTTATCTATAATTCAAGTTGGCTTATAGACAAATGTCATTAAAATTAAAGTCATGCTTCTACTTAGGTTTCCAGATGATGTCAATATTGGTTTTACAAATATAATTAATACTGTTTTCTGTGTAAAATAATTTGAGTATTTCATTGATCAAAAATATTTTGTTGTTATGACCTGGTTCTCATAGGTCATCAAAAAAATTTTTATTTTAAAGAGAATAAAATAAAACAGAACAGAACAAAGCAGATCAGGACAAAACAATGCACACAGGACTTCAAAACCAGACAACAGGAAATCAATGGTGTCTACCATAATGTCTCTTGTTTTCTTCAAAATAGTTGTCCATGCCTTCACACACAATAAATTCAAAGAAAACAAAATAGTATAAAACCAATCAAAACAAAAGAATGAAAAGATTATGGGATTTCCAAACCAGACAATAGGAAATCAGCAATGGCTACCATAATGTCTCTTGTTTTCTTCAAAATAACTGTCCATACCTTCACACATATTGAAATCAAATAATAGAAAACAGATTAAAACCAATCAAAACAAAGAATAAAATAATTATAGGATTTTAAAACAAGATGATAGAAAATCAGGCCTGGGGATTTAGCTCAGTGGCTCAAGCTCTTGCCTGGTAAGGGTGAGGTGATGAGTTCAATCCCAGGTACCAAAAAGATAAAATGATACGAAATGAGCAATGGCTACCATAATGTCTCGTTTTCTTCAAAGTAGCTGTTCAAACCATCACACATACTAAAATCAATTCTTGTAAACTCGTTAGGAGAAGTTCTAGGCATGTGTAAGCCTATACATGTATATCTATCCTTTCTGTATTAGAGGGAAAAACAAAACAAAATACAAGAAAAACAAGAGACAAAAGAGACAAATAAATAATAATAACAGAGCCCAAAACGATAATATAGGCTTTCAAAACAAGGTGGTAGGAACATAACAAAGGTTGTTATTTTGCATAGTTATCTTCAAAAGAGTTACTCAGATTACCAAATATAGATATGCAAAATTGATCTAATTCCATGAATGTTAACTCTTTTGTTCCAAGGACTAATAGAATTAGTAGTACAATCATCTTAGCTATCTTAAGTGTATATATACAAATTTATATCTTTTTTCTTTTCCCTTTCTTCTTTTCTCCTTTATCTTATTTGAGTTATTTTTCCCCTTTGAGCCAGTTCTTACCCTTTCACAATATTTGTTGAAGATTTTGTTACTTATTTACTCTTTCAGTTTCTTACACTGGGGAAACAATGCGGTATTTACACATGTCAGTTTGATTTATTTCACTTATGAGTATGGTCTCAAGTTGCATCCATTTACCTATAAAAGCCTCAATGTGACCCTTCTTTATGGCTGAGTAGTACTCCATTGTATAAAAATACCCCATCTTTTTTTTATCCATTCCTCAGTTGATAGTCATTTGGGTTGTTTCCAAGATTTGGCTATTACAAATTTTGCTTCTATAAACCTGGGTGCACATATATCCCTGTGGTATAATGTTTTCAGTTCTTCTAGGAATATGCCCAGAAGCGGGATAGCTGGGTCAAAAGGAACTTCCAGTCCCAGCTTTTTGAGGAACCTCCAGATTGATTTTTACATTGGTTGCACCAGTCTACACTCCCACCAACAGTGGAGAAGAGCTCCTTTTTCCCCACAGCCTCTCCACCATTTGTTATTGGTGGTTTTCTTGATCCTGGCCATTGTTTCTGGAGTGAGATGGAATATCAGTGTTGTTTTAATTTGCATTTCTCTAACGACCAATGATGCTGAAGCTTTTTTTTTCATGTATTTATTTCCCATTTGTATTTCTTCAGCTGCAAAGTGTATATTCATCTCAGGTGCCCATCTTTGGATTTGGTCTTTGAATTTCAGAGGCCTGATATTTTTAACCCTTCACGTGTTCTAGATAGAAGTCCTTTGTCTGAGGGACAGTTGACTAAGAATTTTTCCCAATTCATGGGTTTTCTTTTCACTCTGTTGGAGATTTCTTTTGACATGCAAAACTTTTTAATAAGATCAGATCCCAATTGTTGGTTCTGGGAAGTATTTCCCATGCATTTTGATTTTTGTTCGTGAATTCTCTGTATATCTGTTAATATAAGCAACTCTTTTGAAGGTAACAATATGCAATATTACAACCATGGTCAAATTCCTATCATCTTGTTTTGTAAACCTATACTGTTATTGTTTTGGGTTTGTTGTTGTTGTTGTTTGTTTGTCACTTTTGTGTTTTGTTTTTCTTTTCTGTGTCTTTTTTTCTCTTAAAGAAAAAAACATTAAAATTTTTGACTGTTAGTTTTAACAAATGGGTGCAATCTCCCTTTCTCTTCTCTCACATTCCATCTATAATCTTATTCTTTCCTTACCTTTGTTATTCTCTCCTCTCTTACCTTCTCCTATCTCTCAGCAACTTCTCCATATATTTTTATTCTTTTTTCTCTCCCCTTCTATGTATTCTTTTTCTTTATACATAAAATTTTAAGGTTAATCTAAATCTATACTATCTTTACATGTCAATTAGGTTTACCTTTACCAAGGGTTGTTTCATAGCATTTTTAAATTAGTGTTTCTGTTAGTTCACTAATTGCACTCAACCTCCATCTATCCTCTTTCACTGTTTAATTAAATCCCTTGCCCCATTCTCTTTTATCACTTTCACTCTCAAATTCTCACAAGTCTCCCCACCCTACCCCACCTATTCTTCTATATAAAAATTATTATAAAAACATTTTTTCACTTTTTTCTATTTTAAAATATATGTGCGGTGCAACAGTATGTGAGTGCTAACCATCATTTTGTTTATATGGTATATTACATTAATCTATCAGATTCTGCCACATTGTTGCTTATGTCTTCTAATATAGGTTTTCTGCTGATCTATAAACTGGATACAACCTCCAAAAAGACTGTTCTACTTTCTATTTATAAATCCCTCTTTTATTCCTTCCCCTCCACCTCCATTCATATCCTCCTCAATCCTCCTCTACTGTCCCCTCTTTTCAGGCATAAAAATAATATTATCAGAAGCTACTTACTTTTGTTCCTTTATCTGATTTTGTTTCTTATTAGTGTTCTTTGGTTTTTCTCAATTTTTATTCTGCTAATTTTTAAGTCCTTTTTTCTTTTACTTTCTATCTCCCAGGGTTTTATCTACTATGACTAATCCTTTTTATTCCTGGGTCACTGAAAGAGTAGAAAACTTGCTAAACAAGCTCTAAATTATATAGCAATATATGATTGGTTATTTGGATGTTGATGTTACAGATAGTGTTTATTTCTTTTAATTTAGTGACCAATACTTCTTTATTTTATTCTATTTTATTTTATTTGTATTATTTTTTATTAGTACATGTTTGCAGTTAGCAGTCATCTTGGGGAGTGGCCATCTGTACATACTACAGCTTGTTCCTTTTCTTTGTAATCTCCAGAGGACCAATGTTGGCCTGCAACGACCCCTGCCTTCATCCAGAGGGTCCTGGTGGACCTGCAAGATCACTGGTGACCCCTCCCTACACCCAGAGGACACTGGCAGGTCTGTGATGACCCCTTTCCTCATCCAGAGGACCCTAGTGGGCCTCTGTGAATTCCAGTGACTCGTCCCTTCACCCTGAGAACCCCAACAGGCCTGCCAGATCACACGTGACCCTCCCCTCATCCACAGTGCATCTCTGGCTGGGGTGCACACGACGGGAAGGTGGGATTATTGGCCTGGAAAAGTCCAAAGCAGCAGTAAAAATATGAGCCTACAGTTGACAAGTTAGGTGAACCAGTGTGTTGCTTGGGCACAAAGACATGCAGAATAGAAGCAAGAGGGTAGGGACGCCCCCATTGATTTTTCCCTAAAGGGATGGGGAAAACTCCAACCACAGAAGACTAATCCCATCCCCAAAATCCAGAGGCCAAGACCCGAGTCACATCCAGCACAAATTCACCTGCAAACTTGGTGAGCGTATACATTTTTGGGATCTGATTGGGCCTAGGACAGAACTGTACTCATTAGAGGAATTTTTACTACATTTACCTTTGTCTGACTGTTTGGTTTTCCTCTTTGTATCCAGTTGGGTTGGGTTTCTTGTTTGTTTGTTTGTTTGTTTCTGTTTTTGTTTTCCCTGTTCTAGTTTATCCTGTTTTGCTTTTCTTCCTCTATGTTTATTTGTTTATTTTTCTGAGTGTGATTATTTTTGTATTCTGGTTTTTCCCCTCCTTTTCTCTCTCTTTCACAATTTAGATCTCTAACCCTTTTTGCTGTACTTAAACTCATCCTCTTCCTCCCTTTCATCAACTATCTTGTTTGATTTTATGATACTTTCATGCAAGTAAACATTGTCTCTTCTTAAGCCTCATATCAATACTTCTAGGCTTTCTCTTCAACACTCCTCTCTTGTGTCCTACAACTATGAAAAATTTAGATGCACTCTTTACCCTCCAGCCTTGCTCCTACTATATTTAACCTCATTCGTCTCTCCATCCTATACCGATCCCTGCTAACAGCCACCACAACAGGGCAAAATCACTCTAATAAGTAGAAAATCATTGCTTACAAGTTACTGGTTGTATGGGGTATGCAGTGTACCCCTAAGTCCTCATATAATTTTGATGGGGCTGAGTTATTGGTTTGTTGATTGACAATGTGAGTGCTGTGCCTGCCCAGGGGTGGGGCTGACATACAGTGTAAGGGAAGGCAGGTCTTCCTCTTGTTTGCTTGCTCTTCCGCCTCTCTCTCTCGCCAGCATCCCTTGCTGCTTGCAGCTGCCATGAACGGCAGACCTGTCATCCCACGCTATCTTGGAGCCAACTTGAGTATGGACTAAAACTCCCAAGAAACTGTAAAAATAAACCTTTCCTTCCCTAACTTTGGGCGTCAGGTATTTTGTCTTGGCAATGAGTGAAAAGTAACCAAGACACTGGTGTAAGTTTAACAATGTTGTATAATTGTAGAACTTGTTCAAATGGTTGAAAGTATCAGGATATGGGTTATCACAGTTTGTCAGTAGCCAGCCTGTGCTTGAGTCTAATGTTATTGCTACCTGTATGCCTTTAACTAGGATGTCATAGTTGTTATAATCAGTTTTTCACACCTGAATGACAACACTGTGAATGTAGATGGTCAAAACCATCTTCCTAGTTCAGTGTCAAAAAGTGGGCACTGGGTCAAATAGATAGCAACTTCACACTCTTAATGTAGTAATAAGATAGGCTATTGGGATAGACATAAAGGCCAAGAACCACCTACATCTAGAAGATATCCTGAGGAACAGACGTTTCCTAGAAATACTTCCATATTGGGGATAAATTTTATCTAACATGAGAAATATACAAGCATCAACACAGAAAACAAAATACAATAAAAAACAGAAAGTTAAAAAAAATGGCAAAATGGAGAAGCAAAATGCAACCCCAAATGCCCAACCCACACAGGACAAGTCTAGAGCACAAGGAGATAGAGGAAAACAAAAGCCAACTACTGGAACTTTCTGAAATGATTGCAGCAGAAGTGAAAAACAAATGAAAGAAGCTACAGTAAAATAATCTAAGATGAAAAAAGAAACGATGATCAAAATGAATGACAGTAAAGCAGATGCAGATTTTAAAAAATAGAGGAGCTCAGGAAAATGATGGAAACTATGAATACCCAACATAAAAAAGGAATCAATGAAACATATCCAAACAGAAATTCAACAGATTAAACCCTCCATTGAAACTATGTGCAACAGATTGAATGAAAATGAGGATAGGCTATCAGCTCTAAAAGACAGGATTGTGACTGGTGAAAAGGAAAGGAAAGATATTAAAAATAACAAGTTACCACAAAAAATCAATGTAATAGCTACAAGATGAATGAAAGAAAAACAACATAAGATTGATTTCAGTCAGTGAAAAAGCTGGAAACAATGTAAAAGACATAAAAAGTCTTTTCACAGAAATAATGACAGAAAACTTTCCAAACATGAATAAAGAATTTGACATATAAATTAATGAAGCATATAGAAACCCAAGTACCCATGATCAGAATGAATCTATACCGAGGCACATAATAATCAAGATTCCAGAAATTCAGTATGAGAAAAAAAACCAAAAGCAGTTAGAGAAAAGAAACAAATCACTTTTGAAGGAAAGCCCATAAGAACCACAGCAGACTTCTTACCACAAACCCTTAAATTAGCAGACTTATCACAAACCCTGAAATCAAGGAATGTCTGGAGTAAGGTATTTAAAGCCCAAAAGGAAAACAAATTTTCACCTAGATGGATGTACCATGCAAAACTATACACTAAAATCAATGGAGAATTAAGGTACTTCCCTGACCAAAAAACAACTAAGAAATTCATGACCACCAAACCAGGTCTTCAGAATGTTCTGAAGGATGTATTAAAAAGAAATAATAAACCAAAAACATAAGAACACACCCAAAAAAAAGTCACCAGAAAGGGAAGGAAGGGCCAGCAATTAAAGAGAGAACAAAGATAGGGAACCAACAACAGGAAAACAATATGAAAAAGATAAGCCAATACTTAAGAGTTATAACCATCAATGTAAATGGACTCAACTCACCAATCAAAAGAAACAGACTGGCAAAATGGATCAAGAAACAAGATCCAGCAATATACTGCATTTGAGAAACACATTTAACCAAAAAAGAAATTCATAGACTAAAAGTCAAAGTATAAAAGCAGTACTTCCTGCTACAGGAACCCAGAGAAAAGCAGGGGTAGCTATACTATTTATAGACAATATAAACTTAAAGCTGAAACCTATCAATGGCAACAAAGAAGGTCATTCGTACTTGTTAAGGGAAAACTCCAAGAGGAAGACATAGCAATCGCAAATATATTTGCACCAAATACAGGTGCACCCAACTACATTAAACAAATATTAACAGACAGGAAAAATCAAATAAGCAATACCACAATTGTACTGGGGAACCTTAGTACCCCATTCTCACAGATAGGTAGATCAACAGGACAAAAAATCAACAAACAAATATCAGAATTGAACCAAGTCTGTGGAAAAAAATGGACTTGGTAGTTGTCTACAGAGTGTTCCACCCCAAAATATCAGAATACACACTCTTCTTAGCTGCACCTGGGTTGTTCTCCAAAATACACCACATACTAACCCATGAAACATGCTTAAGTAAATGTAGAGGAATTTAAATCATCCTATGCATACTATCTGACCATAGCTCACTGAAACTGGAAATCAATGGCAAAAGAAATCACAAAAACTGCATAAACACATGGAGATTAAACAACACCCTTCTGAACAACCAATGGGTCTTGTTTTAGCCTGCTTGAACTGGTATAAATAACTGAAATCATGATTGGCATATGTTAGATAAGAAATGGGAATATCTAAGAGGCATATACTGCTTTGGAGGTAGAGTGGATGCGTGTATAGAAGCTTTGAGTCTTAAATACATAGTGTTAATGTGACACTGTATCATTGAAAAATAGCAGCTTTCTTTTCTATTTTATAAATTGTATGCATAAATAAGATTTTAATGTTTCATTTATAAACTACTTTCAACACATGCTTATCTGTTAGTAGTGTTTCTCAAAGTATGGCAGTATATCTTCCAGAATTTCACTATATGCTTACAGGTAATAAATCCTAGTTTGTTGAAATGTTGACTTTCCTCTTGGTTTCTTTTTGATTATATGTGTGCATATAGCAAGACTGATAGATGCTGTAATCATTTTTACAGGGTGAAATTGTAGATTTTGTATGAGAACCTATATAGTTTTTTTGTCCATTATCAGGTTATGGGGTTTTGGATTTTTTTTAAATCAAAAGCTATTTTAAGATAACATATTTGGCCCTACTAAATTTTCAGGAACCAGAAAAATGTAAAGTTCTGCATTTTACTATTTTACCCAATTAGTATCAGTTTGAAATTGGTCTGAAGTATTAATTCCTTAAACACCACTGTAAATGTGGTTGGCAAGATTTTAAGTTGAAAGTTCCATGCTGACTAAAAGAATTCGTATGTGAATGTTAATAGAAACACATATAAGCAAATTAAATTTGAGGTGGCCCAAAATATAAACCACAATTTATCATTTGATGCTTAGTCTTTCTAAGAGCTCTTCATGTTTGACTTATCTAACTGACGTTAAATGAAGACATCATATTTTTCATTCATTTGCTGCAAAGATTAGTTCCATAGTTTTATCAAAAACTTTTGACTAAGATAATTGATTCAGCTTCTGGTCAGCATGATTAAAATGTGAATAGTGAAGTGTTTATCATAAATCTTGGTTTATCTCACCCCATACTGTCATAGATTTCTCAGAAAAACACAGTTGTTATCTAGTTGTATTCTACTTGTACCCAAAATGCTGCATTAATTAAAAATTTACTATGTTAAAAAAGAAAAGAAATTAAAGACAAAATTAAATAGTGTATATAATTAAACAATAATGCCAATACAACAAAACTTATGGAATGCAATGAAAGCAGTACTACAGGGGAAATTTATAGAGATGAGCTCTCACATTAGGGAAACAGAACAAGCTCAAATAAACAACCTAATGTTGAACAACAAACTTCTAGAAAAAGAATAAATCAAACGCAAGGCTCATATGAGGGAGAAAATTATAATGATAAAAGGAGAAATGAATGTAATTGGTACTACATCAGCAATACAAAGAATCAATGAGTTGAAAGGCTGGTTCTTCAAAAGAAATCAATAACATTGATAAACTAGTAGCCAACCTCATCAAAAAAGGAAAGAAAAAACACAAATTTAAGGAATTAAGTCTAAAGTGGGGAAAATCAGAACAGGTCCTACAGAAATCCAGAAGGTCATCAGTACCTACTTTGAGAGCCTGTACTCTAATAAGATGTAAAACACAGAGGTAATGGACAGATTCCTAGAACAAATCAAATTCTCAAAACTAAATCAAGAACATATAAAAATTCTAAATAACCTATCATCAAATGAAATTGAAAATGTAATTAAAAATTTACCAATAAAGAAAATCTCAGGTCCTGATGGATTCACTGTTGAATTCTGCAAGAAATTTAGAGAAGAACTGATACCACTAATGATGAAAATCTTTAAGGAAATTGCAAGGGAAGGAACACTTCCAAAATCATTCCTGGAAGTGAATATTACCCTATTCCAAAACCAGAGAAGAATCCAACCAAATAATAACACTATTGAATAATCTCCTTGAAGAACATAGATGCAAAAATCTTCAGCAAGATACAGGCAAATAGAATGCAAAAATCATCAAGAAGATTATATACTATGAACATGTAGGATTCATCCCAGGGATGTAGGAATTGGTCAACATATGCAGATCAATAAAAGCGTTACACCATGTTATCTGAACCAAAGACAAAAATCACATGATCATATCAATAGATGCAAAAAAAAGCATTTGACAAAGTCCAATACACATTCATGATAAAAACCTACAGAAAAATGTGATAGGTGGTCTTTCCTCAATTTGACAAAAGCCATATATGATAAACCAAAGCCAACATCTTATTAAATGGTCAAAACCTGAAAGCTTTCAACCTAAAATCAGAAACAAAACAATGATATCCACCATCACCACTCTTATTCAATAGAAATCTGGAAACATTTGCCAGAACAATTAGACAAGAGAAAGAAATAAAATAAATAAGGATAGGAAAGGAAAAAGTTAAATTATAGTTATTTGAAAATGACATGTTATTCTACATAGAAGACACCAAACACTCCACCAAGAGACTTCTAGATTTAATAACCAAATCAACAGTGTAATTGGATAAAAGTCAACACTCAAAAATCAGTAACATTCCTGTACACAAGCAAGAAACTTACAGGGAAAGAAATTAAGAGAAACTGCACCCTTTGCTATAAAAAAGGAAATATGTAAGAATCAATCTAACAAAGGAAATATAAGATCTATGCATTGAAAGTTATAGTACTCTGGAAAAGGCAATTGAAGAGGATATCATAAAATGCTCACAGATAGAATCAACATAGTGAAAATGGCCATACTCCTAAAATTGTTATACAGACTTAATACAATTCCAATCAAAATATCATTAACACGCCTCAAAGAACTAGAGAAAACACATCTAAAATTTCTTTGGAAACAGAAGAGACCTAGAATAACAAAAACAATTCTGGGCAACAAAGGCAAATCAGTAGGCATTGCAATCCTTCACTTGAAAGCATACTACAAAGTCACTAAAAAATCACCATGGTATTGGCAAGAAGACCAACCTGATGATCACTGGAACAGAATACAATATTCAAACACAACTCCAAACGCAGTCAGCCACCTTACCTTTGATGAAGAGGCCAAACATGTTCACTAGAAGAATGATAGTGTCTTTAATAAATGATGTTGGAAAAACTGTCTTTGCACATGCTGTAGACTAGAATTAGACTCATACCTATCACCATGCACTAAACTGAAGTCAAAATGGATCAAGGATCTAAATATTAAAAGCAGAAGCACTAAATCTACTGAAAGAGAAAATAGATAGAAATCTTGAAGACACAGGTGTAGATAGAGACTTCGTGAACAAAACCCAGACCACATGGTTTCAACAAAGAATCAACAAGTGGGCTCTCATCTTATTAAAAAGCTTTTGCACAACAAAAGAAATAACCAAAAGAATGAAGAGACAATTCACAGAGTGGGAAAAATTATAGGCAGTTTTCCCTCAGACAAAGGACTTATTTTTAAAACATAAAAAGAATTGAAAAAATCAGGCCTCCCAAATTCAAAAACCAAATCCAAAAATGGGCAACTGAGATTAATACAAACTTCTCAGATTAAGAACTACAAATGGCAAATAAATATATGGAAAAATCTTCAACATCATTGATCATTAGAGACTTGTGAATTAACATAACACTGAGATTCCATTTCACTCCAGGAAGAACGCTTAGCATGAAGAAATCAACAACAAATGATGGAGGGACTGTGAGGAAAAAAGAACTCTTCACTTTTGGTGGAAGTATAGACTGGTACAATCATTGTGGAAATCCATGTGGATATTCCTCAGTAAACTAGGATTAGAGGTCTAATTTGTCCCAGCTATTCCTTTTCTGGGTATCTTCCTGAAAGAATTAAAAACATCATACCACAGGGATATATGTGCACCCATGCTTATAGGAGCACAATTTGTAATAATTAAATCTTAGAAACAACCCAAATGCCCATCAACTGAGGAATGGATAACAAAGATATGGTATACAATGGAGTAATACTCAGCCATAAAGAAGGATAAACTGGAGACTTTTATAGGTAAATTAATGCAACTTGAGACCATACTCATAAGTGAAATAAATCATATCCACACGTGTACACATCATATAGTCTCAGTAGTGTGAGAAGCTGAATGAGTAAATACAACCCAAAATGTACAGTAGATATTGTGAATTGGGAAGAAACTTTTCAAAAGAAAAGAGAAACTGTGATTGGGGATGTGAAAGGAAGGAAGGGAAAAGGGAAATATATATATATATGTATATATGATAGTTAAAATAGTAATACTGCTGATTTCTCTTAATTCATTGAAAAGAAAGTTTTGTTCTAATAATGTTTAGACAATATTTCATGCCTATATTTTGTACCCCGAGTAATTACTCTGAAGATAACAACACTCAATGTATCAATTATTGTTAGTCTCCTATTATCTTGTTTTAAAACTGTTTTTTTCATTTGTAAAATAGAAAACTAAATCTCCTTTCTCTTCTCTTGCCCTCCCTCCTTCCTCCTCCATTTCCCCTATCCCTTTTTTATTCTTGTTGATATTAATAAGAACAATTAATACTCATAAGATTAGATCAATTTTACGTCTATATCTGTTAATGTAAACAACCATTTTGAAGATAACGATACACAATATTGCAACTACTGTCAAGTTTCTATCATCCTGTTTTGTAAACCTGTAATGTTAAAAAAATAATAATCATAGCTCATGTAATATTTACATTAACTGAAGTTATTAGGTTCCTTTGTATGGCATAGTTTTATTGTACTTATTTCCCCTTCCCTTCATCTTTACTCTTCATCCTTGTTCCCTTGAACAATTTCCCTACTGCAGGGGATCTGTTGCCATGTTCCCTTCCATCTATTCTTTATTATTCCCTATATTTTTATTTCGCCTCACTCAAATGAAAGGCATAATATGATATTTAAGCTTTTGTGTTGTTTATTTCATGCAACATTATGTTTTACAGGTGTATCCACTTTCCTACAAATGTGTTAAATTTGTCATTCTTTATACCTGAGTAGTATTCCATTATACATAGATACTTCTGCTGTGAATAATTTCAGTAGTAGTCTGTATATTGAATCACACCCAAAGGCATGGGCACTTCACAGGGAGAAATTCACTTAATAGAAATAAAAAATGAATTAATAAAATTAAGAAAAAATGAATAAATTTCTAGACATATAGGAATTACCAAAATTGCACCACAAAATTATGGAACTGCTTAATAGACTAATTACAGTAAATGGAATTGAGGCATAAATACTCTAGGAACCAATAAAATTCTAGGACCTGATGGATAAGCCACTGAATTTTAACAGAACTTCAGAGAACTAATGCCAATACTTTTCTAAATGTTTAACAAAATTAAAAGGGAAGGACCACTTCCAAACTCATTCCTTGAGGCAAGCATTACCATGAAACCAAACTCAACAATGACTCAACATATAAAGAAATCTGCAGGGTAATATTCTTTATAAACATAAATGCAAAAAATCCGCAATAAGGTACTTGCAAAATAAATGCAAAAAATCATTAAAAAAGATCATACACCGTGACTAAGTTGGCTTTATCCCAGGGATACAATGATGGCACAACATACATAAATCAATAAAAATAATACACCATAAATAGACATAAGAATAAAAGTCACATGAGTATCTCAATAGATGCAAAAAAGAAAACCCTTTGACAAAATCTAACATCCATTCATGACATAGATATAGAAAGATCTTAGCTCAAACTGCTAAAAGCCATTTGTGATAAATCTACAGGCAAAATAATAGTAAATGTGGAAAAACTACAACATTCACTTTGAAATCAGGACCAAGAAATGGGTATCCACTCTCACGAGTCCTATTCAATACAATGCTGAAATTTCTAACCACATTTCTCAGGCAAGAGGAACAAATCGAAGGGATATAAATAGGAAACAATTCAAACTATCTCTATCTACAGATTATATGATCCGCTACATAGAAGACTCCAAATTTCCATCAGAACACTCAAAGCTAAGAAACAAATTCAGCAAAGTGATGGTATACAATATTGATACACAAAAATTAAACATCATTCTACAGTAATAATAAACCTAGCAAGAAAGAAATCAGAAAAATAATCCCAATCATGATAGCTTCAAAAAACTTAAGTACAGAGGAATCAAACTGAGGAAGTAAAAACCTTCTACAGTGAAAACTATAGCATTCTGAAGAAAGACACTGAAGATGAAATTAGACAATGAAGCATACCCGTTTCTGGATGGGCAGAATCAATGTTGTCAAAATGATTACATTATAAAAATAACATATAGATTTAATGCAATTGCAATCAAAATACCAAAATAGTCAAGAAATCCTGAGTGAAAAGAAAAAAATAGAGTGTATTACAATCCAGAATTTAAATTTATATTATAAAGCTACATTAATAAAAACAGCATGTTAGCTGGGCTTGGTGTCGCACGCCTTTAATCTCAGCACTTGGGAGGCTGAGGTAGGAGGACCGCTGCGAGTTCGAGGCCCGCTTGGGCTACAACACGAGCACAAGGCTGGCCTGAGCTACACAGTGCGACCCTGCCTCAAAAAACCAGGGCCGGGAGTTCAGCTCAGTGGCTTAAGCGTCTGTCTGACAGGTGTGAGGTTGTGAGTTCAATCCCCGGTGCCGAAAAAACAAAACAAAACAACAACAACAACAACAAAAATTCAGCATGTTACCGATGCAAAAATAGACATGTAGACCAGTGGAGTAGAATGAAAGATACAGAAATAGCCCCATGGACCTTCAGCCATGTGATCTTTGACAAAGGGACTGGAAACAAGTGATGGAGACAAGATAGCCTTTTTAACAAGTGGTGGTAGGAAAACTGGTTATCCACATGCAAAAGAATGAATCTAGACCTATGTCTCTCAACCTCTACTCAAATCAATCTGTCGGAAGATAACATAGCCAAAACACTAAAAGATGTAGACATAAGCCAGAAGTTTCTGAGCAGCTCTTAACTGCACAAGGAAAAGTAGCAAGAATGAATAAATGAAATTATAAAACTTCTGTACAGAAAAGGAAACAACTTACAGAGTGAAGGACTAAGTTAAAGAATAGGAGATGATTATTGCCAGATACTTCACTGAAAAAGGACTAATATATAGAGAACTCAAAAATATTTACCACAGAAAATGAAAGATCCAATCAAAAGATGGCCTTTGAAATGAACAGACACTTTTTAAAAGCAGTACAAATAGTCAATCAGTACATAAAGTTTGGGGAAATACAATCAAAGCAACTCTGAGATTACATCTGGCCTGGATAAGAATGGCATCAAGGAATCAAAAAGCAAAAAGTGTTGGCAAACATGTAGAGGAAAAGGAATTTTTCTTCTTTGATGGTGAGAATGTAAAATAGTACAGCCACTATGTACATCAGTATAGAAATTCCTCTAAAAACTAAAAATATAAATTTTATTTGACTCAGTTATACCTCTCCTAGGTATTTTCGCTAAAACATTAAAGTCATAATATTACAGGGATAAATGCATAGCCATGTTTTTAGCTGTGCAGTTCTCAATACCTAAAATATGGAAGCGGTATATATGATCCTTGGTAGATTAATGGATAAAGAAAACAAATATTATATATATATATATATATATATATGCCATAAGGTGGGATAAATTGGAGTCATTTGTAAAACAATGGATGTATCTTGAGACCATAATGTTAAATGACATAATTCAAACAAGGTTGCATATCACATGCTTTGTCCTATATGAGAAAACCAAACTATAAATAATTTAAAGAGAAAGGTAAGGAGATGGGAAAAGTATCTAGGCAGCAAGGGAAAGGGAGGGTTAGGGAAAGAAGACAAAAATTATCAAATTATATATATATATATATATATATGCTAAACAAACATAATTATTGAGTATCACAAATGTACTAATAACAAAATAAACATGGGATTCTATACTCTCACCAATCTTGATATAATGCTTCTCCAGATAATTTGTAAGGATAAGTATTTTTCAGGAACTGTTAGCCATATGTATTTGTGTATCTATATGTATGTCTGTGTGTGTGTGTGTGTGTGTGTGAATTTGTATGCATCTGCCTTCTGAGATGCAATATAAAATAAATTTTCTATGTGTCACAGATAAAAATTTCCAAAAACTTTAGCAATACTATTGCTGAATTGAACACCTTAAATCTTACTAGATATAAAGCTAGATTGTGTTTTAAAATCAAATCACACAATTCTCAGATGAAGAAATACATACAAATAGCAAATAAATATATTGAAAAAATATTCAACATCATTGGCTACTTCAGAAATTAAAATTGAATCAACACTGAGATTCCATCTCACTCTAGAAAGAAAGGCCAACATCAAGAATTCAACCAATGAGAAATGCTGGAGGGACTGTGTGGAAAAAAGAACTCTTCTCCACTGTTGGGAGTGTAGACTGGTGCATTCACTGTGGAAATCGATGTGGAAATTCTTCAGAAAACTAGGATTAGAGGTCTCATTCTACCCAGCTATACTCCTCCTGGGTATTTTCCCAGAAGAATTGGAAACATCATACCACAGCAATATTTGGGTTTTTTTTTTATTTAAGAGAAAAAAAAAGACACATATAACAAAGACAAAAAGCAAAAGAGACAAACAAACGACTAGAGAAAATGCACAACAGTAACATTACAGGTTTACACAACAGGATGATAGAAACTTGACGATGGTTGCAATATTGCATATAATTATCTTCCAAATGATTGTTTACATTCACAGATATAGACATGTAAAATTGATCTAATCTTATGAGTATTAATTGTTCTTTCTCAATAATGAATATTAAGCAGTGTGTTCGTTTTAGTCATCTTACATATACATATATACAGATTTATATCTTTTCCTTTTCCCTTCTTTCTTTCCCCCTTTTCCCTTCCCAATTAATTTTACTCTTTGAACTATTTTTTATCCTTCCATAGTATTTCTTATAGATTTTGGATCATATATACATTTTCCATTTCTTACACTAGGGAGACAATACGGTATTTACACATGTGAGCTTGATTTATCTCATTTATGAGTATGGTATCAAGTCATGTCTATTTATTTATAAAAGTCTCAATGCAATCTTTCTTAATAGCTGAGGAGAACTCCACTGTATAAAAATACCACATTTTTTTATCCATTCTTTGATTGATGGGCACTTGGGTTGTTTCCAAGATCTGGCTATTACAAATTGTGTAACTATAAACATGTGTGCACAGATATCACTATGGCATGATGTTTTCAGTTCTTCTGGGAAAATGCCCAGAAGTGAGATAGCTGGGTTGAATGGGATCTCTAATCCTAGCTTCTTGAGGAATCTCCACACTGACTTCCACAGTGGTTGCACCAGTCTACACTGCAAACAACAGTGCAGAAGAGTTCCTTTTTGCCCACAGCCACTCCAGCATTTGTTGTTGTTTGATTTTTTAATCTTGGCCATTCTTTCTGGAGTGAGATGGAATCTCAATGTTGTTTTAATTTGCATTTCCCAAATGACCATTGATGTTGAACATTTTTTCATATATTAATTTGCCATTTGTATTTCTTTCTCTGAGAAGTGTGTATTGATCTCAGATGCCCATTTTTGGATTGGGTCCTTGAATTTTAGGGGCCTGATTTCTTTTAATTCTTTATACATTTTAGATAGCAGTCCTTTGTCTGATGGACAATTGGCTAAGATATTTTCCCATTTCGTGGGTTTTCTTTTCACTCTGTTGGAGATTTCCTTTGACATGCAAAAACTTTTTAGTAAGATGAGATCCCAGTTGTTGATTCTGGGAAGTGTTTCCCGTGCAATTTGATTTTTGTTCATGAACTCTCTGCCTACTGCTATGTCATCAAGATATTTACCTACTCTGTCTTCTAGTAAGTTGAGCGTCTCGGTTTTAATATTCAGATCTTTGATCCATTTTGACTTTATTTTAGTGCATGGTGATAGACATGGATCTAGTTTTAGTTTACTGCATGTGGAAAGCCAGTTTTTCCAGCACCATTTCTTAAAGAGGCTATCTTTCTACCAATGTATATGCTTGGCCCCTTTGTCAAAGATGAGGTGGCTAAGTGTGTTTGTAGTTGTGGCTGTATCTTCTAATCTATTCCATTGATCTTCAGGTCTGTTTTGATTCCAGTACAATGCTGACTTTATCACAGTAGCTTTGTAGTACAGTTTCAAGTCGGGGATTGTGATGCCTCCTGCCTTCCCTTTGTGGCCCACAATTGCCTTTGCTATTCTAGCTCTTTTCTGGTTCCAGATGAAATTCAGGAATGCTTTCTCTAGCTCTGTGAGGTAGGCAAGTGGTATTTTGATTGGGATTCCATTAAATCTGTATAATAATTTTGGGAGAATGGCCATTTTCACAACATTTGTTCTTCCTATCCATGAATAGGGAATATCTTTCAATTTTCTGAAATCTTCTTTGATTTCCTTCTTTAGAGTAATGTAATTTTCACTGTATACATCTTTTACTTCCTTTGTTAGATTGATTCCTAAGTATTTCTTTTTTTTTTTTTTTTTTTTTGGATGTTTTAGTGAAGGGTATGGTTTCCCTTATTTCTCTCTCGGTGACTTTGTTGTTTGTGTACAGGAAGGCTATTGAGTTTTGAGTGTTCACCTTGTATCCAGCTACATTACTGAATTTGTTTATTACTTCTAGAAGTCTTCTAATGGATTTTTGGGGGTCTTCTATGTAGAGTATCATATCGTCTGCAAATAATGATAATTTCACTTCTTCCTTTCGTATCCTTATTCCCTTTATTTCTTTCCCTTGCCTAATTGCTCTGGCTAATATTTCCAGAATTATATAGAATAGGAGTGGTGATAATCGACATCCTTGTTTTGCTCCTGATTTTAGGTTGAAAGTTTTCAGTTTTTCTCTGATTAGTGAGATGTTGGCTGTTGGTTTATGATATATGGCTTTTATCAGGTTGAGGTAGAGACCATCTATTCTGATTTTCTGTAGGGTTTTTATCATGAATGGGTGTTGGATTTTGTCAAAAGCTTTTTCTGCATCTATTGAGATGATCATGTGATTCTCGTCCTTGTCCCTGTTGATATGGTGTATTACATTTATTGATTTACATATGTTGAACCATTCCTGCATTCCTGGGATGAATCCCACTTGATCGTGGTGTATAATCTTTCTCATAACTTTCTGTATTCTATTTGCCAGTATTTTATTGAGGATTTTTGCATCTATGTTCATTAGGGAGATTGGTCTGTAATTTTCTTTTTTGGTTGGGTCTTTCTCTGGTTTTGGTATTAGGGTAATACTTGTTGCCAGGAATGAGTTAGGGAGAGTTACTTCCCTTTCGATTTCATTGAAGAGTTTGAGGAGTGTTGGCATTAAGTCTTCCCTAAATTTCTTGTAGAATTCAGCGGTGAATCCATCAGGCCTGGACTTTTCTTTGCTGGTAGGGTCCTAATGACATTTTCAATTTCATTAGCTGAAATTGGGTTATTGAGCAGCTTTACATCTTCTTGATTCAACTTTGGTAATTCATAGGTTTCTAGGAATCTGTCCATTTCTTCTGTGTTATCGAATCTATGTGAGTGAAGGTTTTCGAAGTAGGTGTTGATGATCTTCTGTATTTCCATAGGGTCTGTAGTGATTTTACCCTTTTCATTTCTTATTGCATGAATCTGAGTTTTTTCTTTCCTCTTTTTGATAAGGTTGGCTAGAGGTTAATCAATTTTACTTACTCTTTTGAAGAACCAACTCTGATTTATTAATTCTTTGTACTGTTTTCTTAGTTTCAATTGCATTAATTTCTGTTCTAATCTTAATCTTTTTCTAGAAGTTTGAGGTGTATCATGAGGTTGTTTATATGTGTTCTTTCCATTTTTCTGATGTGAGAGTTTAGTGCTATAAATTTCCCTCTGAGGACTGCTTTCATTGTATCCCACAGGTTCCAGTAATTTGTATTTGCATTTTCATTCAATTGTAGATATTGTTTGATTTCTTGTTTAACTTCTTCTGTGACCCATTGGTTATTTAGGAGTGTATTATTTAATTTCCATGTGTTTATGCAGTTATTGTAGTTTTTTGTCATTCATTTCTAATTTTACTGCGCTATGGTCAGATAATATGCATGGAATTATTTCAGTTCCTTTGCATTTACTTAAGCATGTTTTGTGGACCAGTATATGATGTATTTTAGAGAATGACCCATGTGCAGCTGAGAAAAATGTGTATTCTGATGTTGGTGGGTGGAATACTCGGTACACATCTACTAGGTCCATTTGTTCACAAGCTTGATTCAGTTCTGTTATTTCTTTGCTGATTTTTTGTTTGGTTGATCTATCTCTCTGTGACAATGGGGTATTAAGGTCCCCTGTTATAACTGTATTATTGTTTATTTGGTTTTTCATGTCTATTAAGAATTGTCTTACATAGTTGGGTGCTCTCATATTCGGTGCACATATATTTATGATTGAAATCTCTTCGTCTTGTAGTTTTCCCCTAACAAGTATGTAGTGACCTTCTTTATCTCTTTTGATAATTTTCGGTTTGAAGTTCATATATTCTGCAAACAGAATACTTACCCCTGCTTTTTTCTGGGTTCCTGTTCCACGGAGTATTGTTTTCCAGCCTTTGATTTTTAGTCTGTGAGTTTTCTTTTGAGTGAAATGTGTTTCTTGTACACAGCATATTGTTGGGTTTTGTTTCTTAACCCACTGTGCTACTCTGTTTCTTTTTATTGCTGAGTTGAGACCATTTACGTTGATTGATATAACTGATATGTACTGTCTCATCCCTGTCATGATATCTTTCTGTTGTTGGTTTTCTACATTTTCTGTTTAATTATTTTCCCTGCTTAGTGGTTTCCTTTGGTTGTTGTTCTTAAGATTGTGGCTATCTTTGTCTGTTTCTAGAGTGTCTTTCAGTACTCTTTGTAGTGTTGGTTTGGTGGCCATAAATTTGTTCAGTTGTTCTTTGTCATGAAAGTATCTTATTTCTCCATCAATTTTTAAGAATAGTTTTGCAGGGTAGATCAATCTGGGTTGAAAGTTGTTTTCTTTCAGAATTTGAAATACTTCACTCCAAGCTCTTCTTAACTTAAAGGTTTGGGTTGAGAAGTCTGCTGTGATTCTGATAGGCTTTCCTTCATAGGTGATCTGTTTCTTTTCTCTGAAAGCTTTTAGCATTTTGTTCTTGTGCTGTATTTCTGAAACCCTTATTATTATATGTCTGAGTGAAGATTTATTTTGGTTGTGGTTAATTGGGCTTCTGTATGCCTCAGTTACCTGTATTTCAGATTGTCTTCCCATGTTTGGAAAGTTTTCTGCTATTATTTCTGTGAATAGTCTTCACAGGTCATTAGTATTGACCCCTGCTTTTTCATTGATGCCTATCAATCTTATGTTATTTGTCTTGGCATGGTCTTGCAGGTGTTAAATTGTTGATTCTTGGTTCCTTACTATTTTTAAGAGGTCTTTTCTTTCATGGCCATGATCTCCCATGCTGTCTTCAAGATCTGAGATTCTTTTTCCAGCTTCATTCAAGCGTTTTTTCAAACTTTCCATGGAATTTTTCATTTCCTGCATT
Organism: Dasyprocta punctata; assembly: GCA_004363535.1. NCBI lineage: Eukaryota > Metazoa > Chordata > Mammalia > Rodentia > Dasyproctidae > Dasyprocta > Dasyprocta punctata. The sequence goes on along the minus strand of RJWM01001917.1, from coordinate 63,148 downwards.
TCCCTTTGCATCTGTTTCATGCATTGTTTGTTTCTTTTATTGTGCATTCAAAGTTTTGATCATTTTCTTAAGTTCTTCTATTTTTTTTATCTTGCTCTTCTTTAGATACACACAACATTTCTTCAATAATGATTCTCATTTCATTTTTTAGCTGAGAGAATATTTCTGATTTGAGTTTCTCTATAGCTTCATCGAGTTGTTTCTTCACTGCATTTTCTATCGTTTCAGAAAGTTCAGTTGTGTGTCTCCCACTGTGTTCTATTTCAGTGTCTCTTGGGTTTGTTCTCAGTGGGCTGGGGGATTGAGAGTGCCTCTTGGTCTTTCATTTTGTCATTTTCTTCTAGAACCTGTGTGGCTCTGTGTCCTGCGAGGCTGACTGGGCGTTCCCCTCATGGGTTGTGCTGAGTTGCGGGACCCGGTAGAGCTGGATCTTGTGCGCAGGTAGTGAAGGCTCCCTCCCGCAGCATGCGGGTGGAGCCTCTGCCTTGCTGAGTGGGGATCAAGGCCCCTGGTCCCAGGCAGCTAGGCAGAGTGTACCCTGGAGTGTGGCACCACCCGGACCCTGAGTCTGGCTGCAAGGAGTTCAGATCCTCTGGTGTGCCAGGCAAGCCTGGGCAGGTCCCAGGCCTACAGTGCTGGGGCCTTGCTCCTGGCGGGGTGGGCCCCCAAGCTCTAGGACCTGGCACACAGGGCACTTCACTGAAGAATGGAACTCGTGCTCGCCCTGCGCTCTGGTGGGGAGAGCCCAAGCTCTCCAAGGCCTTGCAGCTACCCTGGTCAGTCCCTGATGAGCAGCTCTGGTGTTCTGTGCTGGGCTTGGCTCAGTACCTCTGTGTCCTGCGAGGCTGGCTGAGTCTTTCCCTGGTGGGTTGCGCTGAGTCGTGGGACCAGCCCATAGCAATATTTGTGCACCCATATTTATAGCAGCATGATTTGTAATAGTCAAATCTTGGAAACAACCCAAATGCCAATTAACCAAGAAGTGGATAAAAAAGATGTGGTATTTTTATACAGTGAAGAACTACTAAGAGTCAATTAAAGGCTTTTGTAGTTGAATGGACACAATTTGATACCATACTCTTCAGTGAAATAAATCAGACTTGCATGTGTAAATAACATATTCTTTCCCCAGTGTAAGAAAGTGAAAGAATAAATAAGATCCAAAATCTACACCAGATATTGTGAAAGAGAAGAAACTTCTCAAACAAATGAACAACTGGGAGATGGAAAAGGCAAAAAGAAAGAATGGAAAAGGAAAAAAATATAAATTAGTGTGTATATACACAAGATAGCTAGATAATTATTGTATTAATTCTATTAGTTTATGGAAAAGAACAGTTAGTGCTCATACTGCTGGATCAATTTTCTGTGCCTATATCTGGTTATCTGAGCATCTCTTTTGAAGATAACTATGCAATATAACAACCATTGTTAAATTCCTGTCACCGTGCTTTGAAATCCTATATCACTATTGTTTGGGAGGTTTTTTGTTGTTGCTGTTTTTTTTGTTGCTGTTGTTGTCGTTGTTTTGTTTTTTTCCGTGTTTTTTCCTCTATAAAATAAAATAATACTCCTGCCAGCAATGTAAGAAAATTGTAGTTTCCTTATCATCTGCACTAAATGAAGGGATTTTTAATTTATATTTCTAATCCAGTGGATGTGAAATAACATTGTATGTAGTACTGCATTACATTTTTCTCATTATTATTGCATATTTTCATATGTGCTCATCATTCAGGTTTTGCCTACTGTGAACCATCCATGTATAACTCTTACTTGTCTATTATTGTAGATAATATAAATGGATCCAATACAAGCTCCAGCAACTCCCTGAGGGAGCCAGTCACTTAGATGAAGAAATTTAAATCTGGGGAAACTTTGAGCAACATTCCTGGACTGATAGTTTGTTGAGCTGGTATTTGAGTCCAGTTCTAGAAGATTCCTAATCCCATGTTTTTTATTTTATAGTACATGCCAGGACTCAGGGTCCAGTTCAGAAAACAGTAAAGAAAAAAATGATTGCCACCATGTAACCATATACCATGTGTCTAATTAACTTTGTACAGTTACCATAAATTTGTTACTATGTCCTCACAACAACCTATGAGCTTTCTCCATTTTGCAGGCAGGGGGACTGAGGCTCAGAGAATTGAATAAATTTTCTTCTACAGGTTAAATTACAGCTAATAAGAGATAGGCTCACAACTCAAAAACAGACTTGTCTGATTACAAAATTTGCCTCACTTCTCTGTGGTCAGAACTACCATCTTCCAGTAATCCAGCAAAATGACAAACACGAAGGAAAGGAGAGGCATATGGCATATGTTCTCTATGCCCTTTAGGATACATCCATATTTTTTGTTATGTATTTGTGAATACATGCGAAAGTTGCAGTTGTCAAGGAAATGTCAAGAGAATGAGTACCACTGAAAAAGAAATGCCCCACCAGTTAAAGTATCTACAGTTACCCAGCATACTGTTTCCATTGTTGTAAGCAAAAGAGTTAAGGGCAAAATTCTTGCCAGGAGTATTCATGTACATAATAATAAAATCAAGTTCTCCAAGATCCAAAGATAGGTTCCTTAAATGCATGAAAAAACCCAAAAATTATAGGGAGAAAAAAAATGTACCTTGGCTTAATTTTGGTACCAGCCTGCCCTGCCCAGAGAAGCACACTTTTACTGGAAAGGAGACTGAGCTGCTGCACCCCATTCCCTACGAATTCTTCACACAGTAGATATATAAAAACACTGCTGCAGAAAACTGATATCAAACCAAATGGAAGACCTTTTGCACCAAGGAGTTGGAAGACAAATGTTTATTATGCTAGCAAGCTGGTGGGACTAAGTCCAAATCATCAACTCCAACTGAGAATAAAAGAGAAACTTATATACATTTTGTAAGCAGGAAGTACAAAAGCTGATAGCGAGCTATCATATAATTGGTTACATGAATCAAGTCATATGTTGTCAGGCAGGTTCATTTTGAGCAGGTTAGTAAGAGGGATTGTTTATCATCAGGTGGGAGAAAATAGGGAGGGAGGTGGGGCTGAGGAAGTGGTTGAAAGTAAGCATGGCCTTGACTAGTTTATCTCGGTTGGACAATACTTGAAAATAGAATGTTTATATGTCAGGTAGTACAGGCAGTCCAGATGGATGTGGTCAGACTGAGTCAGGTTGGACTGTCTCTAAACTGCAGCTGATGTGGTCAGTCAAGGCTAACTGAATCTAATGGTCTAACTATGTGGTGGACTGGGTGAGCACATCTTGTTTTAACAGAGCATCAGACTGTTGATTTTTAACTTTTCTGTCACAACACAAGAACTCTGGTAAATCAAGAACAACAAAAGCTAAGCCTGTCTCGCAGTAATATTGTCTGCCCATAGATATCCTTGTTAAGAGGTAAAACCCTCCTACAAATCAGACCTGACTCATCATCTCCAAGAGTTACATCTTGAACTTATCCCCTACTTTCTTTTTAGAACCCAACAAACTCAGGTAAAGCCATATCTAATCTGTCATCTTTCTGCAGAATCCTGACCTGGTTCAGCCTTAAGCAACTGGCCCAGCCTTACTACTTTCCATTAAACAGCTAGGTTAGATGAACTTCCACAGATTCATCTCCCATTGCCTCAAACTTCCCCAATTTAACACTTACCACATTAAACCAAAAGAGTTCCCACTCGGGAGTTCTCTAAGTAAGCTACACATTAAAATCTCTCACAATCCTAAAGCAATTCTAATGCCCTAACACCCTAAACTCATTTCATCACAATTGCTAGGGGTGATATTCTGAAATTCAGAATAACCAAAGCTCCCCAGATAATTCCAGGTGATAATTTGCTTCCTTCTCAAGGGCCTAAACTCCTCTATTTCTTTGAGCGCATATTTTTAGGTTTAGGAACCTCCTAGGATCCTGTTCAGTGACATTTTCTCTTGGCAAGGCTGCAGCAAGTGGTAAAAGAGGAGGAGGACCATGGCTTTGGTAAGTCCAGCTGAAGACTTCTTCACTTTCCTGATCCGCATCTTGTTCCTTCTCTTCCACTCTCTTTCATATGTGGGAAGCCTCAAATGCTTTCACTTTTCCTGATATTGGTTATCAGGGAAAGGTGGGGAGTTGGAAAGTGAAGTGGGATCAAAAATGGCAGCTAAAGAAGCTGAGGAAGTTTTCTCAGGGCTCTAGGGACAGTCAATATGCCCCTAGCTGTGTAGGGAAAAGAGGCACCCCCATTGTGTTCAATCATGTGGAAGCGAGGAAGAGGGGCACATAGTTCCTGTGTTTTCCTGCTAGTGGGAGAGGCCCACAGGCCCATGCAAAGGTTCCATTTCAGGCCTTTGCAACTGGCTTCTTTTACCTTCCTGGGTCCTAGGGTCATATATTTAGCCCTGTCTATAGATATTTTTTCTGGGGCCTCACGGGGTTTCTTCTCTGATTCTAGCTTGTTTCTTCCCTCACCTTATTTGGTTTTGATATTCTTATAATAATTCTAAACTCATGTTTATCTATCTGTATAAAATGGTATATGGTTTATATTTGATAAGAGCATTTCCAGAGTTTTAAAACCCTCTGTGGATTCTTCACATATGTTACTGGTCCTTATGTAGAAAGATCTTTGGGGTGACTGTTTTTAAATAAAGCCTAGCTGTTGTGTACAATTTCTTTTTCCTCACTTCTGATCTGTTGATGAAGGTTGGAATAACTGTGTGCCAGGAATGAGAACACTTATACTGCACATGAGCAACAGATAACTGCAAGACTAGCAGTGATGTTTCAACTAGTCATAACAGAAAATAGGGCAGAGCTGTCAGTCCTGGACAGTTTCGATCCTGGAGTAACAGGGCATAATTGCCACTAGGAAAATTTTACTCTGTCCCCTCAAACACACCCTTTATTTCTCTTTATCTTTTTTCCCCCAAAAGTACACAAAGGAGATCTTAAAGACATGATACAACTTAATTGATTATAGTTTACTTAATATCTGTCCCTCAAAATGCCACCTTTAAATTATACTTTATGAACTAGAGATCAATTTATGATGGAGGACTTTAAAAGGCTGAATTTTCTCTGAATGTAAGTTAAAGAGTAAGAAAAGGTAGGACTCCAAATTGGTTTTATAATATGAAGGGAGGTGAACAAAGATTCCATTTAGCAATCTACAGCTCTTCTCTCTGTCCCTTTTCTGACTCTTATTGGTTATAAGTCTATAATGTTAATTAATAGAGAAACGGTACTCAGAGTAGCTTAGAATATTTTTTAAATACAGTTACAACTCACATTATAAAGGAGCACTAATTGGAACCCCTTAGGGAAAATTCTAACTAGTCTATTTATAGTTATAAAGCTAAACCCAAAAAAGTTCTAATACAGCATGTCCAATGCATCTAAAAGTGCACTCTGATTTAATGCAATTGTTTTATATGTTTTATATGTTTTCTTGTCTGTTCATATGCTTATTAATCTCTACTTACTAACTGGTTAAATTACTTGCAGCTGCTTCATTTAAAAAATTGAGGTCATATCGATTTCTTTTTCTCATTTGCTCTTACAGACTCTTGGCTCTTTAGGACGTTCTATAAAACCTAATTATACAAATATTCAAGGGTTACCAAAGTCGCTTAAAACATTAGAGGGTAAGTTTACATAAAACATGCAAATAGGAGCACTAAAGTTTAGTAATGTAAAAATTATGTATGATTTACGTTAATATGGATGTTTCTGTGTTAGATGTATGTCATGCTTTAAAATTCTATTTAAATTGGGTTATAGATAGATAAACATTCATGATATAAGCCCAAATGCTTTTCATTTGCATGGCTAAACAATGAGCTAATTTAAACTAGTTGGTAACATACGAATAAAAATGTCTTTAAAGTTGGTGAAATATGTTTTACCCATGTTGTTAGCCAATTAGGATTGTATTTATTTTTGTTAAATTTAAGAGACAGCATTCATTGCTATCTGTATTTCAAACATAAGTGTCTTTAGGGTTTCCTTTGACAAAGAAATAGCAAATGTTTCTTATGTTGGTCTAATATCTTGGTCTTTATAAGTAAATTAAATACAAATGAGATGTTTCTAATACAGTGTCTGAGTATATTTGAGTCTATTAAATGTATTTCATAGGTTGATGACATATATGCATAACACTATGATATAAGGTCAAAGCATAGCTGACCCTTTAAGGCATTTCAGAGTAACTATTGGTTTCAGAGTAACTATTGTAGAGGGATAGAAAGTAACACAGAAAGTTTTGTCAAACTATCAGTCAACAAGTTAAAAATGAGCAGCTTTAAATACTGAGGATTGTAACTGTTCATCATTTTAATGTTAAAGTAGTTACGTTCTATAAGGACAACTCATTTAACTATTATTGGTTTATTATTATTTATTGAGGCTGGAGTTCTGCTTTATTTTTATTTATTTATTTGCTGTAAAGAGTCAACAGATAAGCCGGGCGTGGTGGTGCATGCCTTTAATCCCAGCACTCCGGAGGCTGAGGTAGGAGGAGCATTGCGAGTTCGAGGCCGGCTTGGACTACAATGCGAGTGCAGGGCCGGCCTGAGCTACACAGTGCGACCCTGCCTCAAAAAACCAGGGCCGGGAGTGTGGCTCAGTGACTTAAGTGCCTGTCTGACCGGTGTGAGGTTGTGAGTTCAATCCCTGGTGCCGCATAAAAAAAAAAGAAAGTGTCGACAGATATTACTTACTTGGTCTGTAAATGGGTTTGTTTATATGACCTAGTGCTAATATTTTAAAGAGATATTTAAAAGATCTTCTGGCTTCTCTATAATAAATACATTGCTATTTACTGCATAGCCTTTGGTTAAATTAAATACTTAAAACATGGCTTTTAAAAGTTCATTTTATTTTTGCGGAAAAGACAAAGTTCAGGAGCAAAGATTATACTATTTTCCTTCTCAAAGTATGTTAAATTTTTTTCTAGATGTATGGTTATTGAATCTACATGCGACACAATTTAGGACAAAAATATGAGCACAAACATGTTATTTTAAACTACTGGTAGCCTATGAGTAAGGTGACATAATTTTTTTATTTATTTAAGAGAAAAAAGACACATAAAAGAAAAACGAAAAACAAAAAAGACAAACAGCAACAAGAAACCCAAAACAACAACAGTACAGGTTTTCAAAACAAGATGATAGGAATTTAACAATGGTTGTAATATTGTATATTGTTACCTTCAAAATGGTTCCTTAGATTACCAGATATAGACATGTAAAATTGGTCTAATCATATGAGTATTAACTGTTCTTGTCCAAGAACTAATACTCATCTTCTCTATCTCATGTATATATATATATATACAAATTTATGTCTTTTTCCTTTTCCCTTCCTTCATTCCTCCTTTCCCCTATCCCAGTTACTTTTCCTCTTTAAGCAGTTTTGTACCCATACACAATATTTATTGTACATTTTGGATCTTATTTGCTCTTTCAGTTTCTTATGCTAGGGAGACAATACGGTATTTACACATGTCAGTTTCATTTATTTCACTTATGAGTATGGTCTCATATTGCATCCATTTACTTATAAAAGCCTCAATGGGGATCTTACTTTATAGCTGAGAAGTACTCCATTGTATAAAAATACCACATCTTTTTTTAATCCATTCCTCGATTGATGAGCACTTGGGTTGTTTCCAATATGTAGCTACTACAATTTGTGCAGCTAAAAACATGGGTGCAAATATATCACAGTGGTATAATGCTTTCAATTATTTTGGAAAAAAGGCCAGAGGAGGGATAGCTGGGTCAAATGGAACCACTAATCCTAGTTTTTTGAGGAACCTCCATACTGATTACCACAATGGTTGCACCAGCTTATACTCCCACAAACAGTAGAGAAGAGTTTCTTTTTTCCCACAGCCCCTCCAGTGTTTGTTATTGGTTGAATTCTTGATGTTGGCCATTCTTTCTGGAGTGAGATGGAATCTCAGTGTTGTTTTAATTTGCATTTCCCAAATGACCATTGATGTTGAACATTTTTTGATATATTTATTTGCCATTTGTATTTCTTCATCTGAGAAGTGTGCATTCATCTCTTATGCCCATTTTTGGATTGGGTATTTGACTTTTGGGGGCCTGATGTTTTAAATTCTTTATGTTCTAAATAAAGGTCCTCTGTATGAGGGACAGTTGGCCAAGATATTTTCCCAATTCATGGGTTTTCTTTTCACTCTGTTAGAGATTTCTTTTGACATGGAAAAAATTTTAATAACACGAGATCCCAGTTGTTGATTCTTTAAAGTACTTCCCACGCAGTTTGGTTTACGCTCATGAACTCTTGGCGTACCCCTATGTCCTCGAGATGTCTACCTACTTTGTCTTCCAGAACATTTAGTGTTCCTGCTATAATATTCAGATCTTTGGTCCATTTTGACTTCAGTTAAGTGCATGGTGATAAACATGGGACTAGTTTTAGTTTTTGACATATGGAAAGCCAGTTTTTCCAGCACCACTTATTAAAGAGGCTATTGTTCTTCCAGTGAACATGTTTGGCCCCTTTGTCAAAGATGAGGTGAGAGAGTGTGTTTTGATTTGTGGCTGTATCTTCTAATCTATTCCATTGATTTCAGGTCTGTTTTTATTTCAGTACCATACTGATTTTATCACGGTAGCTTTGTATTACAATTTCAATTTGGGGTTGTGGTGCTTCCTGCCTTGCCTTTGTTGCCCAGAATTGCCTTTGCTATTCTACGTCTTTTCTGGTTCCAGATGAATTTTAGGATTAATTTCTCTAGATCTGTGAGGTACAATAATGCTATTTTGAGTGGAATTGCATTAAATATGTATAACAATTTTGGAAGAATGGCCATTTTCACAATGTTTGTTCTTCCTGTCCATGAACAAGGAATGTCTTTTCATTTTCTGAGATCCTCTTCGATTTCTTTTTTCAGAGTACTGTTATTTTCACTGAATAGGTCTTTTACTTCCTTTGTTAGATTGATTCCTAAGTATTTCATTTTTTTGAATGCTATTGTGAAGGGTGTGGTTTCTCTTATTTCTCTCTCAGTGAGTTTTTTTGTTTGTGTACAGGAATGCTATTGAATTTTAGTTTGGATTTTTGTATCCAGCTACATTACAGAATTTGGTTATTACACCTAGGAGTCTTTCAATGGAGTTTTGAGGGTCTTCTATTCAGAGTACATGTTATATGCAAATAATAATAATTTAACTTCTTCCTTTCCTATCCTTATTCCTTTTATTTCTCTCTCCTGTCTAATTGTTCTGGCTAATGTTTCCAGAACTATATTGAATAGGAGTGGTGGATAGTGAACAGCCTTGTCTTGGTCCTGATTTTAGAGTGAAAGCTTTCATTTTTTTACCATTTAATATGATGTTGGGTGTTGGTTTGTCATAGATGGCTGTTATCAGGTTGAGATAAAGACCATCTATTCCAATTTTCCATAGGGTTCTTATCATGAATGAGTGATGGGTTTTGTTGAATGCTTTGTCTGCATCAATTGAGACGACCATAAGATTCTTGTCTTTGGCTCTGTTGATGTGATGTATTACATTTATTGATTTGCATATGTTGAAACATCTCTGCGTTCCTGGATGAATCCCATTCATGGTGCATAATCTTCCTGATGACTTACTGCGTTCTGTTTGCTAGTATTTTATTGAGGATTTTTCCGTATGTATTCATTAAGGAGATTGGCCTGTATTTCTCTTTTTTGGTTGGGTCTTTCTCTGGTTTTGGTATTAGACTTACACTTACTTCCAGGAAAAAATCAGGGAGAATTGCTTCCCTTTCAATTTCATTGAAGAGTTTGAGGAGTGTTGGCATTAAGTCTTCCCTAAATTTCTTGTAGAATTCAGCAATGAATCCATCAGGACCTGGGCTTTTCTTTGTTGGTAAGGTTCTAATTACATTTTGAATTTCATTAACCGAAATTGGGTTATTCAGCAATTTCGCATCTTCTTGACCCAGCTTTTGTAATTCATAGGTTTCTAAGAATCTGTCCATTTCTTCTGTGTTATCAAGTCTATGAGAGTAAAGATTTTCCAAGTAGGATTGATGATCTTCTGTATTTCCACAGGGTCCGTAGTGATTATACCCTTTTCATTCCTTATTGCATGAATTTGAGTTTTTTCTTTCCTTTTTTAAATAAGGTTTGCCATGGGCTTATCAATTTTATAATTCTTCCAAAGAATCAATTCTTTGATTCATTAATTCTTTGTATTGTTGTCTTAGTCTCTATTGCGTTAATTTCTCCTCTTATCTTTATACTTACCTCCCTTCTTTTGGCTTTGGGCTTGACTTGCTCTTTTTCTAGATGTTTGAGGTGTAGCATCAGGTTGTTTATTTGTTTTTGTTCTCTTTTCCTGATATGGGAATTCACCACAATAAATTTTCCTCTGAGGACTGCTTTCATTGCATTCCACAGGTCCAGGTAATTTGCATTTGTATTTTTGTTTGCTTGTAGATATTGTTTAATTTCTTATTTAAGTTCCTCTGTGACCCATTGATTGTTCAGAGGTGTATTATTTAATTTAGTTGTGTTTATGGAGGATTCGCAGTTTCCTTCATCATTCATTTCCAGTTTCATGGCACTATGATTAGATAATATGCATGGGATAATTTCAATTCTTTTGCATTTACATAAGCATGTTCTCTGAGCTAGTATATGGTCTATTTTAGAGAATGTCCCATGTGAAGCTGAGAAGAATGTATATTCTGATGTTGTTGGGTGGAACACTGTACACATCTACTAAGTGCATTTTTTCACAAGTTTGATGCAGTTCTATTCTTTCTTCGCTGATTTTCTGCCTAGTTGATCTGTCTCTTTGTGTCAGTAGGGTGTTAAGATCTCCCATTATAATTGTGTTATTGTTTATTTGATTTTTCATTTCTGTTACTATTTGTTTTATATAGCTGGGTGCTCCCATATTTGGTGCATATATATTTAAGATTGTTATCTCTTTCTGTTGAAATTTTCTGCTAACCAGTATGTGCTGACTTTTTTTATCTCTTTTGATCATTCTTGGTTTGAAGGCCACATCTTCTACAAACAGAATAGCTACCCCTGATGTTTTGGGGATTCTTGTTGCATGAAGTATTGTTTTCATCCTTTGACTTTCAGTCTATGAATTTCCATTTGAGTTAGATGTGTTTGTTGAATACAGCATATGGTTGGATGTTGTTTTTTGATCCATTCTGCCAGTTTGTCTCTTTTAATTGGTGAATTGAGGCCATTTTCATTAATGGTTATAAGTGATACATATTGGCTTATTTTTGTCATGTTATCTTTCTGCCGTTGGTTCTTTAACTTTTCCCTCTGCTTCATTGCTCTGCTTGGTGGCTTTTTTCTGTTAGTGTTCTTGAAGTCATAGTTATTTTCATGTCTGTCTAGAATATCTTTCAGACTTCTTTGCAGGGTTGGTTTGGTGGTCATCAAGTTCTTCAGCTGCTCTTTGTCGTGGAAATATCTTATTTCTCTATCAATGTTGAAGGACAGTTCTGCAGGGTACATTAATCGGAGATGGAATTCCTTTTCCTTTAGGATGTGAAATACTTTACTCATGCTCTTCTTGACTTGATTGCTTGTTTTGAGAAGTCTGCTGTGATTCTCATGGGCTTTTCTTTACAGGTGATCTGTCTCTTTTCTCTGACAAGTTTTGATATTCTGTTCTTATGCTGAATTTCTGGGATGTTGATTATTATATGTCTGGGTGTAGATTTATTTTGGTTATAGCTAATTGGAGTGCTTCACTTATCTGTATATGATTCCTTTCCCATGTTTGGGAAATTTTCAGCTGTTGCTTCTGTAAACAGTCTTTTGATATCATTTGTGTTGTCACCTTCTTTTTCATTTACACTTATCAATTGTATATTGTTTTTCTTTGCATCATCTTGCAACTGTTAAATTGTTATTTCCTTATTCCTTGTTATTTTTAAAAGGTCTTTCCTTTCCTTTCTAGCTGCAATCTTGTCTTCAAGGTCTATCTTCACATTCATTGAGGCAGTTTTGCCAGCTTTCGATGGAATTTTTTATTTCCTGGAAATCTCTTTGAATCTGTTTCATGCATTCTAATTCTTTCTTATATTGTTCATTCAATGTTTCCATCATTTTGCAGTGCTTCTCGATTTTTTTAACTATGTCTTCTTTAGATGTGTTCAGCATTTCTTTAATTATATTTATCATTTCTTGTTTTACCTGGGAGATTATTTCTGATCTGAGTTCCTTTATGGTTTCATGGAATTGTTTCTTTACTTCAGTTGCTATCATTTCAGAAGTTGGGGAGGGGGATTACACTTTCTTCTTTGTCCATATGTCCCAGGCTTGTTTGGGGTGGCCTGGAGGTTTGAGATTGCATTTTTCTCCTTCATTTTGTCATTTCCTGTATTCCGCTGGGGAAGCCAAGTGCAAAGTGTCAGTTGTTTCCTGGGTTGAAGATATCTGTCTGTACTGCAGAAAGTTTCCCCAGTTGAGTGGGAGATGTTAGGCAAGCCTTTCCGGGTCCCTAGTGGCACTTAAATGCTCCCCAAATGGAGTTAGTACAGTGGGCAGACTTTCAGCACACCCCACATGGCACACTGAAGCTCCCCAGCTGCTTGAGATTGCTGGGCACAGCCCTACCAGGTTCTGAGTGGTGTATCAAGGCTGAACAGCTAGGTGGAGTATGCTGTGCAGACCTTCAGCTCCTGCCACATGGCACACCAAAGCTCCCCAGCTGCTTGGGGTCACTGGGTTGGGCCCTCCCAAGTTCTACTCAACATAGCAAGGCAGCACAGCTAGGTGGTTTGCTGTGCAGGCCTCCAGCTCATACCACTCAGTGTGCTGAAGCTCCCCAGCTACTTGGGGTCACTGGGCAGGGCCCAACCAGGACCTGAGTGATGTACCAAAAGTCCCTGGCTGTTTGGAGATGCTGGGTGGGTCCCTACCAGGTTCCAAGCGAGGTACTGAGGCTGCATGGCTTGGTAGAGTTTGATCTGTAGGCCTTCAGCTTGTGCCACTCCGTGCATGGAAGTACCCAGCTTCAAAAATTATTTAAAGTGTTCTTTGAAGTAATTGTTTTTAACATTAATGTGAAGCCAAATTCTATGCTTAAAACAATATTTTCTAAAAAGTGTTGATCCACTTGTAATAAAAAAATTAGAGAAAGTAGCCTAAGAAACAAAGGTTTGTGTGTATCAAAACAATATTTTTTCTGTTTTATTTTATTAGCCTTTTGGTTACTTAAGAAAATGAGTTGTGGCCATTCATGGACTGTGGGGGATGAGAACAAGAAGTCACCAGAAAGAAGTCCTCCCTGCAAATTGTCACCAAGCAGAGGTCCCTGAGGGGACAGTCAGATGCTAACCTTTTCCCATGAGCCAGCACCATTCATGGACTGTAGGGGAAAAGAACAAGAGGTCTTCAATATCAAGTTCTCCCTGCAAATCAGTGCCATGCTCAGGCCACTGGAGGAAGAGCCAGATGCCAGCCCCTTCTGGTGCATGGCCTGGGAAACAAGAAGAGCCACCTCCCACACACCGCCACAAGTAGCTGGCTGATCCAGACACACACAGGCTGCAATGATAGCTATTGAGGTAAAATACAATTTAATGCTTGCAGTGCTTAGTGTTTCACTGACTTTGCAGGTCTAAAGCCAGTAGTCTGATCATCTCTTCAGAGGATAACAATACACAATGTAGCATCTATGGGGGATCTCCTTCTGAAGCCAGTAGCCATTGTTAATTCCCTATCATCTTGTTTTTAAGTCCTGTGTCATTTTCATTGTTTTGCTGGGTTGGAGTTTATTCTGTTTTGTTTCATTTAATTTTATTATATCCAGTGGCATGGGCAGCTCTTTCAAAGATAACAAGATATATTATGGCAGCCATTTTGGATTTGCTCTTATCTTGTTTTGAAGTCCTTTATTGCATTCATTGTTTTGCTTTTATTGGTTCTATTCTGTTGGTGTTTTGTTTGATTTTTACTATGTCTGAAATTATCTGCAACTATCTTGAAGACAACAAGAGACATTATGGCAACCATTGTTGATTTCCTATTGTTTTGAAGTCCTGTATCACTTACAGTGGTCTGTTTTGATTGAGTTTATTCTGCTTTGTTTTTTTGGTTTTATTCTTTTTAAAAGAGAAAGAAAAAGAAAAAGAAATCAAGTTGTAAGTGTAAAAGTTTATTTAAATGTTAGCTTGTTTTAGGAGGTTTTTAATAAGTAGTTTACAATGAGGTAAGTAAATAACTATTATTTTAAATTATAACATGCTCTATTTACCTGGGAGATATATACAAAACATGCTATAGGAAGCCTGGGAAGAGCTGGCATTAAGCCTGTTTCTGTTTACTGTCCCATCATAAGAACAGATTTTTTAGGGCATACTGAGGAATCTTTTTTCCAAGCCCCAGGAAAACTGAGGAGTATGCCACATCCCACCATTAATAAAAAGTCTTATTGCTAGTTATTGATCTAAAAAGTGTAACTGAGAAATACCCAGGTGAACTTTTGTACAAGGCTGTGTTCTGTTTTAGGACAGCAGCAGGTTCCTGAAGTGTAGGGTTCTCTAGGGAATATAGTCAGTCATAAACTTCAAGGACCTCTTGGGAACCAGATCACATCAGTCTGGAACTTTCACTGGTCTCATAGGACAACAGACAGGAGTCATACACACCCTCCCATAAGTGAAACAACCATTACTCCTAGATATCCCTTATTGCAAGCTTATTGTGTGCCGCACATTGTACATGTTTTATAAACAGTATCTCTCTGATCTTCATACTACTACATAAGGTCTTATTAACACAACTGTCTTATAAAGGAATCAAGACTCAGAGAACTTCAGCATTATCCTATGGCTAGTAATTGGTAAAAGTAGGTGTCCAACCTTGTTCTCAAGCCCCAGTCCTATGCTTTTAATCAGCACAGTGTGATAAATGCCTGACAGATTTTAATTGAATAGCATAGATGCTTGGTTGGATATAATGAGGCAAATAATTACTACTCTGACATCTAGGAGCTTCTAGTGTAAGAGAATGGATAATCACATAATAATGTTACAATGGCCCCTGGGTTTTAGCATTACAGTTTATATAATGTTATAATGAGTGCTCTGAAGAGGATAAACAATGGATCTCCTGGGGGCTCCAAAGAATTGGATCACTGTATGGAACAAGGAAGGAAAAGTAGTGTGAATATTGGAGGACCTCATTTAGGAGGCAATCTTTGAACTGGAACTTGGGGAAAGAGTAAGGTGAACATGCATGTAAGTCAAAAAGTGAATTATGACTTAAGAAAGGGAAAATAGTTTTGTATGGGTGGAGATTGATTCAACATTATTTACTCGGTACCTACTGAGTGTCAAGTACATAGATGTAATTAACACAGGTAAAACCCCTATTGTCTTGGAACATGTGTTCTCATAGGAGGTATAAATAAGAAAATAAAGTTAAATCCTTGCAAATTATGGCAAGTACTCTCAAAAAATAAAATAGGTTTTTATGGTACAGAATAGCAATGCAATTGTCTCTTCCCGTGGTGTTATTAAAGATCGTATCTTTGAAGAGGTGATATCTGAGTTGAGGTAGGTAGTTAGTCATGTGAACAACAGGGAGAAACCTTATTAAGGCCAAAATAACATGTCCAAAAGTCTAGGGGAGGGAGCAAACTTATCATACTTGAGGAACAAAGGAAATCAGTGTGACTGAAGCTTTGTAAGCATTTCAGAACGTGGCAGGATATGAGGCTGATGAGAAACAGGACTTGTGGGCTAAAGGGATCTAGATTCTATTCATAAGCATAGAAAACAGCTGTAAAAAACAGGATTATACACAGGATATGAGGCTGAAAAATAGAATTCCTAGAATTAGGCTAGAAAAAGAATATTTCCTAGAAGTATTCTGTGCTGACTGTGAAGCACATTGGCATTTATGAACTCTGGAAAGGACCCAGGAGAAGGTAACAGGTTCAGTCACACGGGATGTGTAAATCATCTCTTTTCTCTGAAAAGTTCTGAGTAGATCTTTTTTTGTTCTGATCCTTAGCAACCCCATCCTGCTTCCTGAAACATGTGATGTCAAGTTTTGAAAGAAAAGGGCACTTCCTCACCAGAAGGCCTGCTAGAGATTTTTGTTCGTTTCTTTTCTAGGCAGTGTGGGGCATGTGTGTGAGTGGGTGCTGAGAAAGATTATTGTAAGATGACAGTGAGGAATAAATTGAAAAAGCAAGTAGAAGCCTGGCTTGGACCTTGTGCAAATGATGGCTGGTGCTTCAAACATTAGGGTATGAGTTGAAATGTGAACTTTTAAAATATTCTGGAAGATCAACACATTAAAGAACTTCTATGCTGAACTTCCCAGTATACTAAAAAAATTCCAGGTTTGTGCATTCTGTGAAGAAAGAAGGTTAGGTACATAATATATAAATTAACATGAAAACACTAAGATGCTTGAAGATGAGAGGAGGGTTTCTCCTGCCAATGTTTGTTTTTTACATTTAAATTTACTTTTATTAGTGCTTGTTTGCAGTATATAATGATTACATTTATTGTGAGGAGTTTCTACATGTACTTAACACATCTTAAGTTATTTTTTATCCCCTTCCCTTCCCTCCCTGCTCCCTCCAACTTATGTTACCCTTCCAATTTTGGTTTTATGTTCTTTGCTCTTGACCTTTCCCAGGAAAGGGAGTAGAAGCTTAGAGCTCTCCAGACCCAATCTTCCTGCCCATTGGCCCCTGGGTTTTAGCATTACAGTTTATATTAAAGCTCTTAAGAATATTGTGTAATCAAGGTCTTGTTGAAATGGTATATAGGGAAATTGTAGTAAAATGAATGGGGTAAATGGAGAACCATTTCCCGTAAGGAATGGAAAAGGGAAAAGTTGAAGGATAAAGGAGCGATGCTCACAGTGAGAAAAAATACTCAAGAATAATTTTGTTTTGGTACTAGGAATTGAATTTAGGACCTTATGCTTGCCAGGCAGATGTTTGTTTCCCTCAGCTATATCCCCTCAAGAAGAATTCTTGTAGTTTATGGAAAGCAGAAATAGGAACAATAGCTGTCCCCGCTAGTGGAAGATAGGTAAATTGTTTTGCGGTGTTTTGGTCCTAGACTTGCAATGATGGCAGGCATAGCATCCAATGTTTCATTACTCCAAAGCTTTGTCTGTATAGTGATATGACACAGTGACTCTTAATCCACTTACATCTCAACAATTATCTTAATTGATAGCCTTTAACAATTAACTATTAGTATAATATAAGTGATGTACTCCCATGTGCACACAATACACATAACAAGTATTTCTATATTTGAATGCTTTCCCACCTGGATCTAGCACTGTGAGTGATCTCAAACTGAGATACAAATTATTAATGGAAATAAATTTGGGTTCCTGTTTTGATTCTACAACATGATAGCTGTATGTCCTTTTTGTTTTGTTTGTGGTGCTGGGGATTGAATCCAGAGCCTCATATATGCTATGCAGGTACTCTACTTTAATGCCACATCCTTAGTCCTTGGCTGTTTGTTTTTGATGTGGCTTCTATGAGCCTCAAGTTCCTTGTCTGCAAAATTGGAATAAAAGCTATCTCAGACTATTGAGTTAAAGATCTTATGCATGTGAAGCATCTCATACATTAGTAAGCACTCAAGAAATGATAAGCGCTATCATTATCTTGAATTAATTTTAGGGATGAGTACATCTGACAGTCTATATGGAACAGTTTAATGAGGGTTATTCAGGTTAGGAGGTAAGAAGTTAACCCCATCCCTGTGCTCTCTCAAGAATGTTCCTGATGTATGTGGACCTGAAATTTCTTCTATGGTACACCTGGGTAGCTTATCAACTGGTGAGAACTACTGTGGTTCACTGTCATGAACTCCACCTAGTTCACTTCAACCTCACATGCCATGTGAATCTCTGGGTCCTGAAAAGCCCAAACAACTACTCTGTGGGAAGAGGTTCCTGAAAGTCTTCCCTGATGTCTAAAACCCAGCCAGGGATGAATATAGCCTGAAGCTTTGAAATTGCAATGGAGGATCTTATAACTGCATTTCATGTGTCAGCAGCAAAACAGTAGTGAGGTTCTTGAGCTCCACTGGCGTGGCACTTTATCCATGGATGCTGCCTTCTTTATGCTACATCTCAGAGACATTCATAATACTGCTCAGAAGGCTGAACTTCTTCCCAGTGGGCTAGTGGAGTTTATGAAATGGGGACATTTTTCTCTTTTTTGATGGAGGGCCCAGTAAGGAGGCAGCATTGCATCTGAGGTTTCTGCCCCATTCTGGGAATAGGATAAGTCTGAAAATAATCAGTGTTTCCTCTACCCTTAGATAGTCAGCTTCTGCCAGCTTGGCTGGGATCAATGGATAATTGCTTCCTATCACTACACCTCGAAATACTGTAAGGCAGCTTGTCCTCAGAGGCTACACTCTCATCTCGATTCCCCAATCACACAATCATTCAGAACCTTGTGAATAAGCTGATGAATCAGAGCATTCATTGACCTTCCTGTGTCCATTATAAGTATCTTGCCTTGAGTGTTCTTCCTATTAAGGTGAATGGGAGAGTATTTTGTACAAAGAACATAAGAATGTGATTGGACACATACATGAGAGATAAAGTATGGCTCACTTAAGTTTCCCAAGAAATTAGAAAAGGATTTAAAAGAGATATCAATGTTAAAGCTAGGATAGCTTCTTCTTAATCTATACATCCCTTAATTTAAGTGTTGTTACTTAATTCTCCTCCCCAATTTGTGATCTACTCTATGTATAAAATTATTATACTAATCTCACAGCATGATCAGTATGATATGACAACCAGTCAGAACCCTTAATAGATGAGTATTGTATATTCCTTTGGAAATGGTAATCTCTCTCTCTCTCTCTCTCTCTCTCTCTCTCTCTCTCTCTCTCTCTCTCTCCCTTAAATTATGACTTTGTCAAAAGTTGCTGGTCTCTGGTGGTAGAACTTTAGAAAGTTTCCCACCAAAGCATGGGAAAGTGGAGCCTTCTGAGTGGTT
This sequence comes from Dasyprocta punctata, assembly GCA_004363535.1. Lineage (NCBI taxonomy): Eukaryota > Metazoa > Chordata > Mammalia > Rodentia > Dasyproctidae > Dasyprocta > Dasyprocta punctata. Next base: position 44,153 of record RJWM01001917.1, on the reverse strand, counting down.
GTCTTCTAAGGCTCTAGAAATTTCAGAGTGGTGAAAATATCTTGAGATTTTATATTTTTCCTTGCCTCTAAGCTCATTGTCACTTAAAATTACTGCTTCTGTACTTGTACTTCTTATAAATCTTTTATCAGAAACACCAAAACACTTTGTAGGAAATAGTCTCTACAGCAGTCCTTCTGTCAGTGGGTTGGGCTTTTCCTCTCAATCTTGGTGTTGGGGAAAAGTACCCAGCACTCTTCCCTATAGTAGGATAAATATAGCAGTCTTACATGAGGGCCATTGGGAAATATGGGTATGGAGTTTCTCTGATACAGCAGCCACTTCAGGCCAGCAGCACTTGTAGCAAAGAGGAAAAAAATCTGTCATTGATTGCAATCATGCATGAAGCAGTTATTTTAAACTTTCTACTAGCAGTAAATTTCACAGGACAATTTCTCATTTCATGTAATTCTTGAATTCCTGTTAATAACCTCACCAATCTTCCCAGAAGAATCAAAAACATCATATCACAGTGATATATGTGCACCCATGTTCGTAACAGCACAATTTGTAATAACCAGATCTTGGAAACATCCCAAATGCCCATAAATTGAAGAATGGATAAAAAAGATGTGGTATTTTTATACAGTGGAGTACTACTCAGCCATAAAGAAGGATAAACCGGACACTTTTATAGATAAATGGATGCAATTAGAGACCATACTCAGAAATAAATCAGACTCGCATGTGCAAACACCATATTGTTTCCCTAGTGTGAGAAGCTGAACGAAATTATATATATATATGTCTTTTATATATATTTATAAAAATAGTTAAGATAGTTATACTACTAATTTATCTTAGTTCATTGAAAAGAAAGGTTTGTGCTAATATTGCTTGGACACTTAAATCCAGATATTTTGTGCTCTGAGTAACTAACTTAAAGATAACTACATTCAATGTGTTAACCATTGCTATTGTCTATTTTGTTTTGCAATTTTTTTCTCTTTAAAATAAAATTTAAAAAATGACCCCACCAAAAAGTTGCTTGGTGTCTCAGAGGTTGGGAGGCCTGACTGGAGACAGAGGGAAGAGAGGGCTTGGGGGATAGTGAAACTTGCTGAGGCCTGAAGCTGCCCTCAGTCTAAGTGTTCCTGTTTTGTGTGTCCAGTAGCGCTCCGGGCTGGGGTCTCAGAAAGATAGACTTGCTCTTTGATGGAGGTATGGAACTCTGCTTTGGACTAACTGATGTTTTCACTGTGACTTTTTTCGGCTCCTATTCTGTATTTGAGTGATGTGAATAGACCGTGTTGCAAATGATTTTTTTTTGTTTTGTTTTGTTTTTAAGAAAACCTTAGAAGCTCTGGGGATTGGTAACTAATGGGCAGAAGGAATTTTTTTGCTCCTATTAGCTTTGCTCCTATTAGGAATCTAGTTCATGAGGGGCAACTCAAGGCTCAGAATTCTTTTCTCTAGAGGCACCGCCACTAGTAAGTGGAACTCACTAAGGTGCTCTTAAAGAAGTCCAGTAGGTCTTTTCCCTTGCCCAGCTCTTCCTTGAGCACTCTTATCACCATTATCAGTGGATTAGGACTGATTTAGGGTGGGTACATGTGTTTGCCAAATGTCAATTTCTAACTCTGCTACCCATCATAAATTCATTTTACTGCTCCATTCTCAGCAATTGATTCCTACTAGACTGAATATCTTCCAAGTCTGTACATAAAGGAATTTTATTCTTCTGTCTGAGAAGTTGTTGCTTAAGATACTTTTGCCCACCTGTCTGCTTTATTGTATCTTTGGGAATCAGGCAGCTTAGGCATTTTTCTCAGTCTCCTCAATACTTCCATGACACTGCAGACACAGGTAAAAGTCCTTCCTATGTGTTCAAATAGCATACATGCTCTCCCTTATTACACTCTAAGGGAGCTTTCTTTCTTGACAATGATGGTGCTTCTCTTCAGGGTTTCACTGTGTCTTACCCAGCTCTATATTACCAGAACCCAGCACCTAGCAAGTCTTTGATAAATATATAAGACAGTGACTTTTGGGGAGAATGTATTCTTCTGACACAGAATAATTTAATATGCATGTATTTTGCTAATTTTTCCTTTGGTATATATGTGATATATATACATATATATTATGATTAAATTTTGATTCCCATTTTTTTCAAAATGATGATGCAAATTACAGTAAACAATGTTCTTGAGTACAGCACTTTGTAGAATTATTATGTGTGCTATCAGTTAACACTGAAGAAGAAATATGGACTTCCAGTCTAGCCATTTCTCCGGCCTACCTGGAATAGGCACAAATATATAACAACCTGAAGGTGGACTATGGTTATGGGACCCAGTCCTGAGTTCAGCCTGTTGGTTCTTTGAAATTTTCAGAAAGTCATGGTCTCCTAGCCATGTAGGTCATGAATGCCTATGAAAATTAATCTGTTTGGTTGACTCAGGGTTAATTGGGCCTATTACTTATGAAGCTTTCTGTTGTCAAAATATGTACCCAAGGAAAACATTAATAGATGGGATCAACTGTGGATGATGTTATAGATTCTTTTTTCTTTTGAAATACTGTTTCTGCTTAGCACTTTTTCACAAATCTAAAGTAGAAGACCTGTCACTCAAACCTCAGGGAAGAAATTAACATGCTTATTAGTGGAGGAAACTGTGTAAACAGAGTATCTGCCTGTTCATGTGAGTAAAGAGAAATGGTTACTTGTTCTGAAGAGGGAAAGTAGGCAGCAATTTCCACCTTTGACCCAATGATCCCAGTGAATAGGCCGGAAATTCATTCAATGGATGGGTGCAGAGAAAACAGTCACTTAAATTTCTAACCCAGAAGCTCTGTTGCATTTACCTTGGTAGTACTGTGTTAGCTTTCCATTGCTATGAGAAAATACCTGAAAAAATCAACTTAAAAGAGGAAAGACTTATTTTGACTCGTGGTTCCAGAGGTTTTAGCTCATGAACACTCTGCCTCATTGTTTCTGGACTTATACTGAAGCGGAATCATCAAACATGATGAAACAAAGCTGCTTACCTATCTGTGGCCAGGATACAGAGACAAAAGAGGGAAAAAAGAGAGAAGGGGCTGGGACAAAATCCCAGTGACCTACACTTTGCAAATGGGCCCCCACTTCCTTATAGCTCATTCAGCTATGAACACATTAATTGTTAGCACCCTTATGAGCTAATGAACACCTCATTGTCCAACCTCTGAACATTGCTGCTTTGAGGATGAAACATTCAGTGCATGAGTCTTTGGAGGACAATTCATATTTTATTATTATTATTATTATTATTTAAGAGAAAAAAGACACATATAAGAAAGACAAAAAGCAAAAGAGACAAACAAACGACTAGAGTAAATGCACAACAGTAGCATTACAGGTTTACAAAACAGGACGATAGAAACTTGACAATGGTTGCAATATTGCGTCTCATTATCTTCAAAATGGTTGTTTACATTAACAGATATAGACATGTAAAATTGATCTAATCATATGAGTATTAATTGTTATAAATCTGTATATATGTATATGTAAGATAACTAAAACAAACATACTGCTGAGTGTATTCGTTATTGAGAAAGGACAATTCATATTTAAATGATATGTATATTGCATATAATTCTGGGAAAATTGAAGAATTAGGCATAATTTATCTTTAGTTCCAGGAAATACTCATGCGCTTAATCTTGCAAAAGAAGCTTTTGTGTCTTTAGTTCATTCTCTCAATAGTACCATGAAGTGGGAAATACAAAAATAATTTGCATTGTGATATAATGCATATACCATAAATGTTATCTTTTATGCATATAGTTCAACTATTTTTAGAATATTCACAGAATTGTGCAAATATCACAGTCTAATTTCACCACAAAAAGAAATCCTGTGACCATTTAGCAATCAATCCCATTTTTCCCATTACTACCAGCTCCATGTAACCAGTAATCTATTTTCTTCTACATATTATGGTTATATGTCCACCTTGATGCTGTACCATGCCTGGAGGCTCAGTGTATGAATATTTGGAGTTATCATGCTGTTGGTTTTTAAGGTTACTGTAGAGCTGGGGACAGGGGAACTGAAAGAGGACAATTTAAAACGTCACGAAGTTCACTCTTTATAGAGGTTCAACCATTTTTCTTAAACAAATGCTCCTTGGATTATTGCATGACTTTTATTAATTCCAGAATTCTGAAAATACTGCATTTGATCATTTCTTTTCAGTACTTTCATTGTTGTCATTGACAAGACATAGAAAATCCTTCCTCCATCTTTCTAAATTGCTCTCCTATTACTCCCTTCTCACTGTGATTGGCCCCAGACACACATATCACCATGTCTTCTGTACTCATTCATTTGTCCAAAAGATATAAGTGAATTTTCCTGGGTAATAGACTATTTCTCATCATCTTATGACATATTAAGCAATATGTCATAAATCAATGTATTTATATACTTACATAAATATGCACACACATACATTCTCACATCCTTAGCTCCTTTACATATCACATGTAAAATTTCATTCATAAGTGGAGTTTGTTCTAGTGTTAATGTCAAAGGAGAAAATGGAACAATTTCAGTAGGCTGTTCACCAATCAAATGCTTTTGTGCTTTGCATCTTTGTGAATTTAAATGCTTTTATGCTCAACAAGAAGAAAAAAACCTTCAGCCTACTTATATCTGGCCCCAGAAGGCCAAATCAAAAAATATCAGAGAAAGCAAAATTGGAGGAATTTAGAGTCAGAGAAACAGGGAAAAGGAATTTCCACATACCAGAAAAGTATCAAATACTTGAACAATGTCTGTTCAAGAATGGATGTGGGGGGGTAGGCTGAGAGTCTAAGGAGACTTAGTAACTGTACTACCATGCACTGAGATGACAGAAGCTCATATCATCACTGGTAGGATCATTTTCTGGAATCAGCTGCACACTGTACCTTGCTGGAGTCACGCTATGCTTTGCCCTTGCTGCCCCTGCCTCAACTGGTAAATCTAAGAGGACTTCACTATCTTAATGGTTAAGAGGTAGGTAAGGTACGAGTCTACTTCTTTTTCCTTTTTTCCAGATCTTGACCCACTCATCTAAAGATTCTTTTGATTTTGAATTGTGGTTGATGCTATGGCAAAACAATTATATGGCATGATATTATCAAAGTTTTGAGCAGCTGAGATTTTCCATTCTGGAGAATCCATGTGAACTGTGGAGTGTGACTAGAAGACTAAACAAAAATTAATTTGAATTAAAAAATATCAGAAGACAGCACAAAAGGCAAGAATACCCTGTTGCCAGAAATCACAGCAGAAAACTTTCCAAGTATGGAGGAAAATGTAACATGCAGGTAAGTGAGGCATATAGAATCCTGAACAGCCATGGTCATTAAAGAAATTCTTCATGACGCATCATAGTCAAAATCCCAGAAGTCCAAAACAAGGACAAAATCTTAAAAGGTGTTAAACAAAAGCAAGAAATCACTTACAAAGGCAAACCCATTAGAATGATAGTAGATATCTCAAAACCAAGCTTAAAGGCCAGGAAAGCTGACCGTGAAGTGTTTCAAGTCCTATAAGAAAACAACATCCAATCATAGTATTGTGTTCTGTAAGACTGTCACTCAAAATTGTGGAGAAATAAGGTCTTTTCATGACAAAGAACACCATAAGATATTCATGACCACCATAACTAGCATTCCAAAAACTTTTGAAGGAAATTCTAGAAAGACATAGTGAAGCCAGTGATACCAAAAAGACTAGTGGAATGAATAAATCTGGTATTGTGGGCCATTAAGCAGAAGGGGAAAAAAGGAATCAACAACAGTAAACTTATGTAATGCCAGGAATAAGTCAACACCTTTCATTAATCTCTCTCAGTGTGAACAACCTCTGTTCTTCAAATAAAAGACACAAGCCAGGCACGGTTGTGCCCACCTATAATCCCAGTACTCAGGAGACCGAGGCAGTAGAATTGCCATGAGTTCAAGGCCAGACTGGGCCACATAGTGAAGTCACAACCAGCCTGAACTATATAGGGAGACCCTGTCACAAAACGCAAAACAAAACAAAGCAAAGCAAAACAAAACAAAACATCAAAATGCACAGATTTAAAGAATGGATCAAAAAACAAAATCTAAAGAACTGGGCATGAAAGAGACACATAGGCTCCAAATAGAACTTAAGAGACTAAAAATCAAAAGGTGCAAAACAGTATTTCATGAATCAGGAACCTGAAAACAAGCAGGAGTAGCTACCCTGTTTTCTGGCCAAGTAGACTGCAATCCAAAACTGATCAGAATAGTTGAGAACATCATTACATATTGATTAGAGGAACAATTCAACAGGAAGAAATAACAATTATAAACATATATGCGTCAAATATTGGCCCAATCATCTTCATAAAACAAACACTACTGGACATAAAGATCAGATAAACATAACACAGTTATTGTGTGGAAACTCAGTACCCCTCTGTCACAAATAGAAAGCAGTTTCTAGACCAAAAGCATTTGCAGGTGGGGCACTTGCTGTTGCAGAGTCAAATTGTGATGGCATGACCTGAAAGGAAGCTCCACTAGTATTCTTTAGGAATAATTACCTATATTTATGTTCATTAAATAAATTAGTGGCAGTTTTCTTTTTTAGTTGAATTTTTGTCTGGTTTTGCAATCAAAGTAATGCTCGGTTCCAAGATAGTGTTTGGCATTATTCTTTCTTTTTCAGTTTTAAGAAAATAGGCACAGAAGGGCCTTATCTCAAGCTGATAAAAGTCATTAATGAGAAAATTACTGCAAACACCATACTATAGTGTGAGGTGAGGACCTTAAAGCTCTTCCTCTGAAATCAGGAATAAGAGAAAGATGTTCACTCTTGCTACTCCTGTTAAAATAGAAGTTAAAACTTTAGCCAGAACAATCAGGCAAGAGAAAGAATTAAAAGAGATGTGTACAGGAAAAGAGGCAAACTATTCTTATTCACAGATATCATGGTCCTTTACAAAAATGACCTAAAATTTCCACTAAAATACACCTAGAAGTAGCTAATTCAGCAATGTACAATAATACATAATCAAAACACAAAAATTAATACCATTCCTGTACACCAATAATGAACTCACTGAGAAAGGAATTAAGAAAGCAATACCATTCACAATACCACCAATAAAATTAAGCAGTTGTAATTTTTTTGGATTGCTTATTCATTTTTTTTAATTTTAAAGATAGTAAAATCCAACAAAATATAACAGAACAGAGTCAATCAAAACAAAGCAGTAGAACTGGTACAGAACTTCAAAGAACGATACTATGAAAACAATAGCTACTATAGTATACCTTGCTATTCTCAGAATAGTTGACCATTCCAACAGGTATAGTAAAATCAAACCAAAACACACACACACACACACACACACACAGTAAAACCAATAAAAACAGAGCATAAAACAAGGCCAAAAAAATTAATCAGAATAAAACAAAACAATGAGAACAATATCGGGCCTCGAAGACAAGACAGAAGAGAATCCCCCATTTTTCCTACATTGCATACTGTCATCTTCCAAAGAGATGCTCAGGCTGCCAGACCCAGGCCTGCAAAATGAACAAAACAATGTTAGCATTTAGTTGTTTTATGTACCTTAGTTGCTATCAATTTAGCCACACCCCTGAACCAGCAGGTTGCTTTACAGGGGCGGGGGAGGAGGTTGTCCTTGATTCTTAGCCCACGCATGGGTAGGCATATGGGGGGTGGTGCATGTTTCTCTTCCTGGAGTCCACACTGGTAGCGCAGGCACCCAGAAGGCAGACTTAGTTGTCTTCTGGTTGGAGGTGTTCAGGCCTGGTGGGGCAGGCTCCCAAGAGGCCCATCTCTTTCCCTTCCTGGGGTCCATGCTGGTCGCTCAGGCCCCCGGAAGGCAGACTAGTTGTCTTCCGGTTGAAGCCATGCAGGCCCAGCTGGGTGGGCTCCCAAGAGGCCTATCTCTTTCTCTTCCTGGGGTCCACACCGGTCATGCAGGCCCCCGGAAAGCTGACTAGTTGTCTTCTGGTTGGAGCCATGAAGGCCCAGTGAGGTGGGTTCCTGAGAGGCCCATCTCTTTCTCTTCCTGGAGTCCACACGGGTCACGCAGGCCCCTGGAAGCAAGTAGTTGGAATTTACCTAACAAAGGAAGTGAAAGTTCTTTGTAACAAAAACTATAGTACTCTCAAAAAGGAGATCAAAGAGGATATCAGAAAATGAAAAAATATCCACTGTTCCTGCATACATAAAACAAATATGGTAAAAATGACCATACTTCCAAAACTCATATATAGATTTATGCAATCCCAATTAAAGTATGAACAGAATTCCTCACAGAATGAGAGAAAGCAATCCTGAAATTCATATGAAATCAGAAGAGACCCAGAATAGCAAAAACAATTCTGAGCAACACAAGCAAGCAGGTAACATCTCAAAATTCCAGACTTCAGGGTATTTTACAAAGCTACAGTGACCATAAAAAAAAAAGTCATGGTATTGACGCGAAAATAGGCACATAGATCGATGAAACAGAAAACAGAATTAAAGAAGAACCTCAAGAAAACTCAACCAGTTGATCTTTGACAGAGTTCAAAAGTATGTGCTGGAGGAAAGATAACCTCTTTAGCAAATAGTGCTATTTATCCATGTGCAGAAGATTGAATCTAGACTCATATCTCTCACCATGTGCTAACATAAAGCCATAATGAAGCAAAGACTTTGATATTAACATAAAGCACTGAATCTGCTAGAAGATAGAATAGATAAAACTCTTGAAGACAGGCATACCTGAAGACTTTTTAAAAACCCAGTTGTACAAGAAATAACATCAAGAATTAACAAATGGGATTATATCAAATTAAAAAGCTTCTGCACAACAAAGGAAACAATCAACAAGTAAAGCAAAAACTTACAGAATGAGAAAAACGTAGTCCTTAGAGGAGTAATATCTAGAATATCTAAAGAACTCATAAAAATTAGAACCTCCAAAGTAAAAGACCCAATCAAAAAATGACAACTAAAATGAGTAAGTATTTCTTAGGAGCAGAAGTACAATTCGTCAATACATGTGTGAAAAATGTTAAACATCGTTGGCCATTAAAGAACTGCCAATTAAAACAACACTGCAATTCTTTGTTTTCCAGAAAGAATGATCATCATCAAGAAATCAAATAATGACAAATGCAATTAAGCCCACAGGAAAAACGGTACCCTTATATATTTTGGTGGGGATGTAAACGAATACAACTACTATGGAAATCAGTATCAAATTCTTCAAAAAACTAAAAATAGAAATTCCACTAGACCAAGCTATTCACCTTTTAGATATCTTCTCAAAAGAGCTAAGTCATCATACTACAGTGATGCATGCTTACCCATGCATACAATTCATAATAGCTAAGTCTTGGAAGCAGCCTGCATGTCAATCAGCAAATGAGTGGATAAGGAAAATGTGGTATTTATATACAATGGGTGTGAGGATTTATATCTAGATTTTCCCCCAAAGCCTCATGCAGTCATAGATGGAACTTTTGGGAGGTGGCTTGATCTAGGTTGCATGAATGTGGATTAAGGGTGTGAAATATTAAATTAGTCTACTGACTGGAATTAGCATAGTCCTGGGTGTGGCCAAATAGATTTACTAAAAACAGAAGCCCCACCCTGTGTGTAGGTGGCACCTTCCAAAAGGCTTATAGTTTGAATGTAATAAAAGGGAAAGGTGTGCTTGCTCATAGCTGTTTGCTGCTTGGCTGCCTCCTTCCTGCTCTGCCATGGACTCTTTCTCCTCTTCCATGTCCCTCTGTCATGTTGCCCTGTCTTATAGCCAACAGATTATGGACTGAAACCTCTACAAACTGTGAACTACAATAAACCTTTTCTCCTTTTACTTGTGACTGTTAGCTATTTTGTCCCAGCAATGAGAAAAGGATCTAAAACAATGGAGGAGTACTATGTCATAAAGAAGGATAAACTTCAGTCTTTTGTAGGACTATTGATACACCTGGAGACCATAATTTTAAGTGAAATAAGTCACACTGACAAGCCTAAATATCACAAGGTTTCTCTTCTATGAAACACTCAAAATATAAGTAATGTAAGGATCAAAATAAAAGATATATGATAGGGAACATAGAGATGGACTTTTTGCAAATGAGAAGGTGACCAAGAAGATGGAGAGATGGAGGAGGGAGAATTGGGGAAGTAAAAGAAATTAAGATGTGTTATGTACATGTACCAACTCCCCATGATGAATATAATCATTATACACTGCCAACATGTACCAATAAAAATTTAAAATAGGGTGTACAATTTATTGGTTTCTTAATATATTCAGAGATGTGTGCAGCCCTCATCTCAATTTCAGAGCAGTATCATTTTCCCAAAGAGATTCTATACTCATTAGCAGCCAATTTCCACTTCCTTCCTCTCCCAGCTTCTAGCAAATACTAATGTGCATTTGGTCTCTATACACTTATCTATTTTTGTCATGTGATAAATGTTATGTTACAATGTGTATACCCTTTTCTGTCTGGCATCTTCCACTTACCATAACATATTTATGGTTCACTGATTTTGAAGCATTCATCGACACCTGTTTTTTTGTTTTGTTTTGTTTTGTTTTTTCTTGATACTGAGATTGAACCCATGGCTTCCTACATGTTGGGCAAGTATTTTATTACTGAGTTACATTCCCTACCTCTTTTTGTTATTCTTGATGCAGAGTCTTCCCAAATTGCTCAGGCTGGCCTCCAATTTAAGATCCTCCTGACTCAGCCTCCTGAGTAGATGGGATTACAGGTATGCTCCACTGTACCTGGTTACTTTATCATTTTTATTGCCAAATAATATTCCATTGTATAGATATGTTGCCTTTTGTTTATTGATTAAATAGTTTAAGTACATTTTTGTCGATTCTACTTTTTTCCATTATGAACAATGCTACTATGATAAGTCATGTACCAGTATTTGTGTAGACATGTGATTTCTGTTTTTCTCTCTTTTTTGTGTGTATATATATTGCTGGTTTATATGGCAACTTAGTGCTTTTATTGTGAGGAACTGTCAAACTGCATTCCAAAATAGTCACATAATTTTTCACTGTCATCATAAATGTTCTAATTTCTCCACATTCTTACCAAACTTGTAATTGTCTTTCTTTTATATATGTCATACTAGTGGAGGTACAGTTGAATCTTGTTATGGTTTTGATTTTTATTTCTCTGAGTATTGCTGTTAAGCATCCTTCTCTGTGCTCATTGATCATCTGCATATCCTCAGTAAAATGTCTATGTAAATAATTGACTCAATTTAAGATTAGTGTATTTATATTTTTATTATTGAGTTTTTGAAGGTATTTATATATTTTGGATACTGAATTCTAATCAAGTATATGATATACCAGTATTGCTTCATTATGTGAGTTTATCTTTCATGTGCCTTAAAAGGCATGTAAATTTTATTTAATGAAGTTCATCCCTTTGTCTGTTTTTCATTGCTTATATTTTAATATCATGTCTAAGAAATGACTGTCTAATTCAAGGTTTGTAATGATTTATCTCCATATTATTTTCTAAGTCTTGTAGTCTTATATTTAGTTTCTGGATCCATTTTGAGCTAATTTTTATACAGAATATAAGGGAAAAATCCAAATTCATTCTTCCTACATGGATATGCTGTCTCAACACTATTTCTTGAATAGAATGGACTAATCTTGGCACCCTGGTTGAAAAAAATCAAGTGGCTATAGATATATGCATTTTTGCCTACACTGTAAATTCTATTTTGTTGATCTCTACGTCTTTCTATATGCTACTAATATACAGTCTTGATTAGTGCATATTTGTAATAAATTCTAAAATTGAGAGGTGTGTATTTTTCAATTTTGTACTTATTTATCAAGATAATTTTGACTCTTCTGTTTCCCTTACACTTACAACTAGTTTGAAAATGTTTGCTAAAAAATCAGCAGCTACTACTTTGATAAGAATTACGTTGTATCTATAAATTGATTTGGGTTTAATAATATTAAATCTTTTAATAAATAAAATGGGATCTTTCCCATTCATTTAATTTTTATTTTATTTCAATAGATTTTTGTAGTTCAATGTAAATGTTATGTATTTCTTTTTAAGGTATATTTCCAAGTATTTTTATTTTTTGAATTTGTTGTAATGGATTTTAAAATTATCTTTTAGAGTTTTATTTACTTATATGTAAAAGTGTAAATTGGGTATTTCGTTGTTGTTGGTAACAGGGATTGAACTCATGACCTTGCGCTTGCCAGGCAGGTGCTTGTGCTGCTGAGCTAAATCCCGTTCCCAGTATGGGTATTTTTTACTTTGGTCATGTATCCTGCAATTTTTTAAAACTCAATTATTATGTCTAATTTTTTTTGTGGATTTCTTGGAGTTTTTCTATATAATAGTTCATCTCAACTAAATATGTTGTTTTATTTCTTCTTTTTCAATCTGAATGCTTTTTATTTATTTTTCTCATTTTCTTTGAGTATATTCTTTTGTACAATATTAAGTAAAAATAAGTGGAAATTCTTGTCTTGTTCCTGATCTTAAGCAGAAACTACTGTTTTTCACTACTGAGAAGTATGTTAGCTATAGATTTCTCATAGGAAATTTATCAGTTATCATGCTAAGGAGGTTTCATTCTATTCCTACTTTGATATGTTTGATTTTAGTCAGCAAATGCCTGAGAGATTTTGTAAAAAGATTTTTCTGAATTCATGTAATTTGTTATTTATTTAGTTGCTACAGTATATTACATTGAGAGTTGGTTTTCTAGGACCCCTAGCTGCTTTTAGCCACTCTGGGGGTAAAAATGATGATGAGGTGATAATATTGGTTTTATTTTGCCTCTAAGTGAGTGGAGGCAAAGGTGCAAATATGTGGTTTTCATGGGCAAAAAATATAATCGCTTTCACTGCTCTATCCCTCAGTTGCAAGAGCAAAAAGGTAATCAGTGTCTAGTGCTTGACTAGAGTTCTAGACAAGCCAGAGTTTTAAAAACTAAAAAAAAAAAATTAGGCTACAATTAGCCCTGCTCCCACTCACCTCGCATTCCTGCAGTGCTCTCCAGACAATGGAATGTTAACCTTGTACCTGCTGAATTTATTGCTAGGAGTTTGAAATGAGGTAAAATGGGTGGAGTGTTTTTTTGCGAGCAATTTGCTTTTCATTTTTATGTCTATTGTAACTGGGTACACCTTGTTTTAGGTCCCTGTCACAAATTACAGTAGACTGTGTGATTTAAATGGCAAGCATTCATCTCTCACAGTTTCAGAAAAGATCTAAAGCTAAAGTGCTATTACATTCAGTGTCTACTGAAGGCATGCTTCCTGGTTTGCAGCCACTTTCATGATTCAGTCTATGGTGGAGTGAGTGAGGAGGGCACTCTGTTTTCTTCCTTTGGTATGAGGGCATTGACCTCATAACAGTGGTTTTACCTTTAAAATCTCATCAGTACTTAATTACCTCCCAAAGGTTTAACCTTTTTCACACTGAGGATTGTGAGGTAGACACAAACATTCAGTCTACAGACAGACATGTGAAAAAAAAATTCTTATAATTTTATGGATTCCAGAGGATTCATCCCAATCTGGAAAAGGAAAGTATAGTGTTAGTGAGGCATAATTGGTTTTCTTTTTGCCTCAGGTGAGTATATTAGAGTTTAAATACTTCGAGTATTACAGGCAAGCTAAATTTTCACTACTGATGACATCAGCTGTAGTTTTTAATCTATTGAAGCCTCGGGAAAAGTAAAGTAACATGAAAAGAGGGGCAAACTCAAGACTGAAATTTGCTTTTGGAATTTTAAAGTGAAAGTTTTAGTTTACATATGAACTCTGACTCTGCTCTTTTGAGGGTAATGACATTCCAGTATGAAACACATATTTTCAGTGGATCATATAGACTCTAGAATTGACCACAGTTTATAAAAATCTACACTGGTCACTGGGACATAGCCCATGGCTGTCTGGCTCTTTGACATCTTGGCTTTGCTACTGAAGAAGAGACACTGGCTTATTTTAAAATTTTTAACTCATGGCTCCTACCCACCAGGATCTCATGATAAACTGATACTGTTTGTGAAGGTTTCCTTTCAGCCTGAGCAAAAACTCTGCAGAGCTGAAAGTAGGCATGGTCTCAATCAACATGACTCTCATTTAGAGTCTCCATTACATATTTAGACCATTCCTCTCAGGGTCCTAATCTTTGGAAATGCTCATGCTGACTGGACCTTCGGTTTCCTTTCAGCCTGAGCAAAAACTCTGCAGAGCTGAAAGTAGGCATGGTCTCAATCAACATGACTCTCATTTAGAGTCTCCATTACATATTTAGACCATTCCTCTCAGGGTCCTAATCTTTGGAAATGCTCATGCTGACTGGACCTTCTGAATCACTTGCAGATGCATAAGAAAAAGAACTTGTTCTCTCATAAAACCATACAAGATTGAGTTGTTGATTGGGATTTTGTTTTGAGTAGAATCTTACTATGCTTCCCAGGCTGGCTTCAAACTCCTGGGTGGACAGAATCCTCCAACCTCAGCCTCCCAAGTAACTTAGACCACAAGTGCGCACTGTCACACCAGTTCCTGATGGAAGTGCCAAATTTTATGCAGATGCTGTTTGTGGCTTTTGGAAAAATTTTATTGTTTTGATTAGCACATATTTGTATATACTTATGAAGTACACTGTACTATTTTTATTCATGTATACAATGAGTGGCAATCACACAGAATAAATAGCAAATCTATAATCTTAAACTTTTATCGTTTCTTTATGGTGAGTATTCTTTTTTAATGATTTTAAAAATTTTTATTAGCACATGTTTTCAAATCAAGCAGTTCACAATCATCTTGTAATGATCACATGTACATATTACAGCTTCCTTCATTCCTTTCCTAAACCCCTTCCCTCCTTTCCCTCCTCCTCCAGTTCTTCATCCTCTTTGTCATACTTGTTAATATTTATGTCAGTTACTTTTCTGTCATTCCTAGGCAAAATACCTGACACTCAAAATTAAGGAAGGAAAAGTTTGTTTAGCTCACAGTTTATGGAGGTTTCAGTTCATACTCAGCTGGCTCCAAGGCAGGGTGGCACATGGCAGAAGGCAACAGTTCATGGCAGCAGAAGACAGCAAAATCAACAAGAGCAAAAAAGGAGAAGTGCACAGAGAAGACTGTTCCTGTCCCTTATATTGTATGTAGGCCACACCTACTTGGGTGTAGCACTCACACTCATAATCCCATCATTGGACTATGAATCAGTCACAAACTCTAGAAGCCTGGCCCCATAACTGCATGAGGCTTTGAGGGAACATCCAGACACAAACAAAAACAAGTATTATTTGTCCTTAGCTTATGTTATAGCATATACTGTTTATATTAACTGGGGTTATTAGGTTCCTGTATATGACATATGTTTATTCTTCCTATTTCCCCTTCTCCTCTTCCCCTTCATTTCTCACCCTTGTTCCCTTGGACCATTTCACTACTGCAAGAAATTATTTCCCTTGCCCATTTCTATTCATCCTTTATCATTTTCTTTGTAATTTGCCTCACTCAAATGAGAGATAACATATGATATTTAATCCTGGGTATATAATACTTCACTCAACATTATGCTTTCCAGGTGCATCTTTTTTCATACAAATGTCTCAAATGTGTCATTCTTAATACTGTTGAATGTATTAGTTATTGAGAAAGAATGGTTAATATTCATACGATTAGATCAATTTTACGTGTCTATATCTGTTAATGTAAACAACCATTTTGAAGGCAACGATACGCAATATTGCAACCATTGTCAAGTTTCTATCATCCTGTTTTGTAAACCTATAATGTTACTGTTGTACATTTGCTCTAGTCATTTATTTGTCTCTTTTGCTTTTCGTCTTTCTTGTATGTCGTTTTTCTCTTAAATAAAAAAAATAGCTGAGTAGCATTCTATCATATATAGATACCACATCTTTACGCAATCATCTGTTGATGAATTTATTGGCTGCTTCCAGGATTTAACTATTATGAACTGTGATGCTATACACATTGGTCTTCATGTATTGGTGTAGCATGGTGACTCAAGCTCTGTGAGAAAGATAACTAGCAGGGAAACAGATGAGTCATACGGAATTTCTAATTTCAATTCTTTGAGAAATCTCTGTGATGATTTCCATAATGGTTGTAGTTCACACTTTCACCAACAATACAGGAGAGTTCCTTTTTCACCATAGCAATGCCAGTATTTTTCACTCTTTGGTTTCCTAATGAATGTCATTCTTTATGGAGTAAGATGGAATCTTAGCATTGTTTTAATTTGCATTTCTCTAATGGCCAGAAATGTTGAACACTTTTTTCATGTATCTGTTGTCCATTTGTCTTTCTTCCCCTGTGAAGTATCTGTTCATTCCTCTTGCTAATTTCTTCACTGGGTCTTTAATTTTAAGTGCTTTCATTTGTTTTGTATTGTCTTGTTTTGTTTTGTTTTTAGGTCTTTGTATACTCTAGATTTTAGTCCTCTGAGTCGTAAATGGAAAAGGCATCTTTCCCATTCTGTAAGTTGTCTCTTAATTCTGCTAATTGATTCTTCTGCTGTAGAGAAGCTTTTTAGTGTGATACAATCCCATTTGTTGATTCTCATAGCTATTTCTTGTGTGATTAAGGTTCTCTTTAGAAAATCTTTTCCTACGCCTGTGTTTTCAAGAGTTTTACCTATTTTTGTCTTCCAGAAGGTTTAATGTTTCTTTTAATGTTTAAACCTTTGATCCATTTTGATTTCAGTTTAATATGTGGTGAGACACAGGGTCCAATTTCATTCTTCTGCAAACAGATAACTAGTTTTCCCAACACTACTTGTTGAATAAGCATTCTTTCCTCCAACATATGCTTTGGGTCACTTTAATAAAGATCACATTATTGAATATGTCTGGTGAGGGTTCTGTATCCTTGATTCTGTTATACTGATCCACTTGTCTGTTTTCATTCTAGTACAATTCTGTTTTTATCACTATTGCTTTGTAGTATAACTCAAAGTCTGGTATTGATATGCCACCTTCTTTACTCTTATTGCCAAAAAATACTTTTGCTATTCTGGGTCACTTCTGGCTCCATATGAATTTTAGGATTGTTTTCTCTACATGTGTAAAGTATGCTGTTGGCACCTTTATTGGGACCAAATTGAATTTGTATAACAGTTTTGGAAGTATGACCATTTTGACAATATTGGTTCTGCCTATCCAGGAGCAGGGGACATCTTTCTATTGTTTTAAAAAAAATTATTTTAAAAAGCAAAACAGAAAAAAGGACAGAAACGATACAGAATTTCAAAAAAAAGATAGTAGGAAATTAACACTAGTTAGTATATTGCATATTGCTAAGATTATATGTATATATGTATACATACATATATGTATGTATATATACAAGATAAATAACTATACTACTCATCTCTGTTAGTTCATCAAAAAGAACAGTTTGTGCTTTCATTATTTGATTGCTTGATTATTTTTTTCACACCTAAATCTTATAACCTGAACATCTTCCTATTTTTTGATGTCCTCTTCAATTCCCTTCTTCAGGTTACTATAGTTTTCTATGTAGAGTTCTTTCACTTCATTAGTTAGGTTATTTCATTTTTCTTAAGTGACTGTGAATGGTAACATTTCTATAATTTCTTTCTCATCACATTCGTTGTTGGTGAACACAAATGCTAATGATTTTTGTGTGTTAATCTTGTATCCTGCTAATTTGCTGAAGTTGGTTACTAATTCTAAGAGTCTTTTGGTGTTCTTTGGGTATTTTATGTAAAATATCATGCCATCTGCAAATAATAATAATAATTTGAGCTCCTCAGTTTCTATATGTATCCCTTTTATTTCTTTGTCTTGCCTAATTGCTCTGGCTAATGTTTCAAGTAATATGCTGAATACAAGAGGTGATACTGGAAGACTTTGTCTTGTTCCTTATTTGAGTGGGAATGCTTTTAGTTTTCCCCCATTTAGCATCATGCTGGCTATTGGTTTTTCATAAATATCCTTTATCATATTCAGATATGGTCCTTCTATACCTTTTTTATTCTGGGATTTTATAATGAAGGGATGCTGGATTATGTTAAAAGTCTTTTTTACATCTTTTGATGTGATCATGTGGTTTTCTACCTTGCTCCTTTTATGTGATGTATTACATTTACTCACATATGTTGAACCATCCTTGCATCTCTGGTATGAAACCTACTCAGTCATGATGTATCATCTTTTTGATAATATGTTGCATTCTATTTGCTAATATCTTATTGAGGATTTTTGCATGAATGTTCAATAAAGAAATTGGCCTACAGTTCTCTTTATTGCTTGGAGTTTGTCTACTTTTGGGGTCAAGGAGATACTGGTTTCCATAAATCAACTTGCCAGCACTCTATCTCTTTCAATTTCTTTTAAGAGTTTGAGGAGTATTGGTGATATAGCATCCTTGATTTTTGTAGAATTCAGCAGCACATCCAACAGTCCTGGGATATTTTGAGCTAACAGATGTTTTATTATTGAGCCAATGTTATTGCTTATTACTGGGCTGGCAAGCATATTTATGTCTTCCTAGCTCTGTTTTCGTAGCTTGTATGTGTCAAAGAATCTTTCCAGATCTCAAAATTCACTACTTTGTTGGAATACAATTTTTCAAAGTAGTTACTGTCTTCTCGATTTGAAAGTGTCTGTCGTGATTTCAACCTTTTTCACTTCTAAGTGCACTGATGAGAGTCTTTTCTCTCTTTCTCTTGGTGAGTCTGGCTAAGGGCTTATCTATTTTATTTATTCTTTCAAAGAACCAGCTCTTTGATTCATTTTTAATAATTATTTTTAGTCTTAATTTCAGTAATTCCCTTTCTTATTTTTATAATTTTCCTTCTTAACTTTGGGACTGGTTTGTTGTTGTTTCTCACATACCTTAAGATTTTTCATACTTTTATTTATTTGGACTTTGCTCTGTTTTCTTAATGTGAGCAATGATTGTGATGTGTTTTCTTCTTATGACTGCTTTTATAGTGTCCCAGAGGTTTTGTTGAATTGTATAGTCATTGTCACTAACTTCCAGAAATTTTAAATTTTCTTGTTTGATTTCTTCTGTGATTCAGTTGTTGTTTAGGAGTATGTTGTTAATTTTCCAGGAGATTTTATTTTTTCCAAAATTTCTTCTATTATTGATTTCTATTTTCATTGCATAGTGGTCTGATAGTATCCTTGCAGTGATTTGCTTTTTAAAATTTTTACTCTAGCAGGGTTTGTGGATTGGTATCTGATCTATTTTGGGAAAAGTACTATGTGCTGAAGAAAAGAAGGCATATTATGTTGTAGAAGGTTGGAATACTCTACATATCCATTAAGTCTATTCAAGTGTGTGGTTTAACTCTGAAATTTCTTTATTTTTTTTTTGTTTAGTTGATTTATCTCTTTGCAAAAGTGGGGTGTTAAAATTTCCTACTATGATTATATTAATATATATCTTATCTTTTAATTTCAGCATTTTTTGTTCTATGAAGATAGGTGCTCCAGTATTTGTTGCATACATATTTAACAATGTTATCTTTTCTTATTAGATTGTTTCCTTATCTAGTAATAGTGACCATTTTTTTCTCTTCTAATTAGTTTTAATGTGAAGTTTACCATGTCTGACATTAGACTTGCTACCCCTGCTTATTTTCAGGGTACTAGCACATGAAATGAGGTCTTCTATTCTTTAATTTTTGGGCTATAAATATCTTTTTGGATTAGATGAGTTTCTTGAATGCAATAGATTGTTGGATTCTGTTTTTTGAACCATTCTGCCAGTCTGTGTCTTTTGATTTGAGAGCTGAGGTTGTTAACATTGAGAGATGCTACTGAGATGTGTTGGTTATTTACTATCATCGCCTTCTTATCTGTTGGAGTATCATTGTCTTTATTTTCCTGAATTTTTTTTTTTTTTGCTTTTTGTTCATTGACCTCACAAGTTTCATTTTTTCTGCATCCAGTTCATTTTTTTCTGTCAAGAATATTCTTGAGTAATTTTTCTAGACCTGGTTTGGCACTCATATATCTCTTGAACTGATAGTTTTCATGAAAATACCTTATTTCTCCATCTATTTTCAAGGGTAGCTTTGCTGGGTAAGTTAATCTGGGACAGAGGTTTTTGCTCTTTAGACTTGAAATACGTCAAACTCTTCTGGTCTTCAGGCTGAGAAGTCACCTGTGATTCTTACTGGTTTACATTTACATGTGATTTTTTGTTTTTGTTTTTCGCTGGCTGACTTTAAAATTCCTGATTTTGTTTGTTAGTTCATTTTGGTTTCTTGCTTGGTAACTGTGAATTTAATAAAGATATGCCTTGGTGAACTTCTTTTTTGTCATAACTGTTTGGGGTATATAAACACAGTTTACATACATTTTAAACTCTTCTTTTTTTTTCCATAATTTCTGTAGGCATATTAGGGAATCCCTCTGTGTTATCTTCTAGATTTTCCCTAAGTCTGATTAGCCTTATATTGGTTTTCTTGTTGCCATCTAGTAGCTACTGGATAGTCATGTCTTGTTCTCTTATTGTCTTTTTGGCTACTTTGAGCTTTTTTACATAAATCACTATTTTGTCCTCAATATCAGATACTGTCTTGCCATCAGTCATTTCTGCAGTGTATGGATTCTATACTGTTATTTCAGATATTTCTCTCTGAGATATTTTTTGAGGATTCCATATCATGCTTGAATCGATTATTCAAATTTAAAACTGTTTTGGTTAGCTTGTACAGTGTTTTAGCTATTTCCCAAAATTCACCATGGGCATATTGAGTGCAATTCCTGTGATAATATGGTTCATTTTCTCTTTGAACTCATCTATTTTCTTCAATCCTTCTATAAACTTTTTGTAGATTTCTGCTGATATTTGTTTTTTCTCCCTTTTGGCCCCTTGCTCTGCTTTGGGAGAGATTTGGAGGTGGGGTTTTAGAAATATTCTATTTCCTTTTACCCCATTCTCCTTTTTGTATCTGTATTTATTTGTTTGTTTGTTTATATTTTTACATAACTTAGCTATTTATAGCAATACCTTGAGAAACACATCTACAGGCTTGCTTTATAACTCCCAGTCATCTTCAGCTCTCTCCTTTTCCACTGGAAAGGAAATTGCGCCCTGACCTCCTGGAGCCAGCATCTGCAATTTTATTTATTTATTTATTTATTTATTTATTGTACCAGGGATCAAACTCATGAGCTTGCACTTGCCAGGCAGGCGCTTATGCCACTAAGCTAAATCCCCAGCCCCAGCATCTGCATTTTTAAAATTTATTTAGGATGAGGAAAATAAGGGAGTATTGATTATATGTGCCATAGCATGAATTTTGGAGAAACCACATAAATGGAGAAGCTACGTCTTTTTAAACCCTAACTTTGAAAGTTTCCTTTTGCTGTGCATGCTAGTATTATAGACAGCTAAGTTAGGTAGTAATATTATAGGGAGTCAGACAGGAGTAGGCCTTCAAAGAGTTAGTACAGAAGATAAGAACCCATTAAAACTGTGGCTGGAAGTGCATTTGTTGAAGGACAATCCTCAAGATAAAAATGGAATGACTACATCTCTATACCTCCCTGAGGTATAAAAAATAATGATTGATATTCTAAATAGACATTAGTCACGTGGGTGGGTGACTAAGACCTCTCAACCCATCCTTTCCAGGAAAGGTCCTTGTTCTTTCCATGTGTGCTTGCCACATGACTTGCTTCCCCACTGGATAAATATTACCTAAGTGACTATACTTGTAATCTTATTGGTTGATCATAATTTTGAGTTGACTTCATTCTCACCTCATAATTTTGTACCCATCTATGATTTTGCACTGTAAAACTTCCTTTGAGAACTGAGCTCATGGCAACCCATTTTCTCTCTCCCTGTCTCTCTCAGACAGGAGTTGTCTATCGTTCATTAAATATTTCCTACTCTTGCTCTCCATTTTTCCTTTGAATTCATTCTTCAATTTTGAGGAACATGAACTTGGAGTATGGGACATCTAGCAGACTGGGAGTTATAATATTTCCCTTATATCATTTAGAGTTCCTATACCACTATGCCCCCCAATTGCTTTCGCTCAGTCCTCAATCTTGAGGTGCCACATCATCTGGCTGTCTGGCTAAAGTTAAATTGGCATACCAATTCCATTAAAGATGGCTGGAGCATAAACTAAGGCAATCTGATTGCTTGAGCCTGGAAGAAGTACCACTAAATATTATAAGACCTGATACAAAAGATGCCAAAGTCAGGAAATAAATTGTTACACCCGGTGGAAAGTCTTTTGACTTATAGGCAATCACTCCTAAAAAGTCTTCATAACCTCTGTAGATCTACTTATTTTTGGTAGGGTTAACAAAAATGACACTTCTATAGTCACATTTCCTGCCTCCCCTTGCCTCCAAATGCATTTGCTTATTCTCTGAAGACATTGCCAATCAACCATCTGTTGTTTTGTCCCTTGGTACCAAGATAGCTTTCTCTGGTAAAGTCAGAACAGGTCACATGTACAAGTCAATGTGGCAGACAGTTAGAGTCAGTGTCATAAAACACTTCTTTTTCATTTTAAAGATAGTAAAATCCAACAAAACATAACAGAACAAAGTCAATCAAAACAAAGCAATAGAACTGGTACAGAGCTTCAAAGAAAGATACTATGAAAACAATAGCTACTATAGTATATCTTGTTATTTTCAGAATAGTTGACCATTCCATCAGGTATAGTAAAGTTAAACAAACAAACAAAAAAACACCACACAATAAAACCAATAAAAAGAGTATAAAATAAGGCCAAAAAATTTAATCAGAATAAAGCAAAACAATGAGAACAATATTGGGCCTCGAAGACAAGACAGAAGAGAATCTTTTTTGTTACATTGCTTACTGTCATCTTCCAAATTGTTGCTCAGGCTGCCAGTGCACACCGGTAGGCGTATAGGGTGGGGGTGGTGACGGGATGCATGTTTCTCTTCCTGGGGTCTACACCAGTCGCACAGGCCCCCAGAAAGCAGTCTTAGTTGTCTTCTGGTTGGAGGCGTTCAGGCCTGGTGGGGCAGGCTCCCAAGAGGCCCACTTCTTTCTCTTCCTGGGGTCCACACCATGCCTGAGCACCTCCAATCAGAAGACAACTAAGACTGCCTTCCGGGGGCCTGTAAGACTGGTGTGGACCCCAGGAAGAGAAAGAAATGGGCCTCTCGGGAGCCCACCCCGCTGGGCATAAAACACTTCTTGATGAATTTGAACAATATAAACACTTTAGAAACAGAGGCTTTTAACTTTATGTCATCCATTGCTAAGTCTAATACCATTTATGCTCTAGTCAGTACCCCAAAATACTATATCTTTGATGAAAAATTATAAAACTTACAAGCAGGTATAAAACAAGCCAGTAAGAGTAAAGTGAATCCTGTCCATCAAGTATATTTAAACTAAGAAACATGGTGACCAAGTTAATTAAAGAAAGACAATTTTTCTGTGTAAGAAGGTTAGTTCTGTAAAAAAAAAAAAGATGCATTTAGGGTCTCCTTTTCTGTAAACCAATGCGAATTAACATTTGGGGAGCAAGTATATCATTTACTTGTACTAAAACTAAGAATTACAATTTAGAAAAACTCTAGAATTTCTTAGGTACACACAACAGAACTGCAAAAAATTTTGAATACAGTGTAGAAGAATCAATGCTTATTTACCAACTAAGTACATACAGCTTTTGTAAAAAGGCAAGAATATATGTTATGGGCTAAGAGTAACATGGCTCTTTCCAGTTAAATGACTATAAACATTACAAAAGATAGCGATTTAGCAAAACAGTTTAGTTGCATTTATAGCATATTAAGGTGATAGTCATGATTGTCTGCACTACACTACTAGACCATTAAAATAAGGTATATTGCATATAATAGCTTATTAAATTAGAATTATAAAACAAAACTTTAAAAAGATGCCTGAGTAAACTCAACCTTTTGTTTGAGCTTAAAGTTTCTAAACAATGAAAAAATAACAAAGACAGTAGAGAAAACAAGAATTTATTTTGTCAAAGACAAAACCTCTCTTCGTTTAGTCAGTTGTGTTTTACAGTACATATGGTCTATCCTTTTGATAATTTAGAGAATACTGAGATTCCATGGTATTAACTGTTTAAAATGAAATGCTACATGAAACCATTTTTTCCGTATTTTGCTACTTGTGAGATGCAAAGAATTTGGTGACCCTATATACAATATTTTGGAACATTTTTGAAAGAGTAAGTTTGATTGCTGTTAGCAACTTTAGACAAGGCAATGAAGGAAAATAGTGAGCTCAAAGATTCAAATTTTCAGCTCCAGATATGTATGAACAGTCTGAAGTCTCCTAGGTGTGCCCTGAAGGAAAGTCTTCTCGCTTCTAGCTATAGAGCTGAAATTGCCAAAAAACAAACAGACGCCTTCATAGTGCATTTGGTTGGATTATAGTGCAAGCTTAATTGTTCAGCATTGAATGATATCAGTAGTTTAAGTGAGAGTGATGATTGGACAATAATGGCATCCTGGAAATTGGGATGGATATGTTTGGGAGGAACCTCAGGAAACCAAATTCCTAATTTCTCTATTTTTATTCATTAGTATATGTTTGTGACAAGTAATGCATTCATCTTGGGGAACCAGTAAAAATACAATCTCATCTAAGTAAATTTTATTTTCTCTTTCCTTCCTTCCCCTCTCCCCTTATCTCCATCTACCTGTGTTTTATCTTCTCTCCTTTATCTCCTTCATTTTATTCATATATATATGGTTTTCCACATAACAGAAATCATTTGTATCTTCTCATCCTCAATAAATTGGAAAGGTAAGTTCTTGGGATAGACACAAAAACCAAGAACCACTTACATCTAGAAGATATCCCTGAGGAACAGATATTTCCAGGGGAAGTTGCAATACTAGGGATAAATCTATCTGCCAAAAGAAACCTAAAAGCATCAACAAAGAAAAAAATGAATAAAAAAGAGAAAGTGAGAAGACACCGAAACAATAGGCAGTGTCAGAACCCCAGTCCACCTAGGACAAGTCCAGAGCACAATGAGATTGAAGAAATCAGAAGTCAACCACTGGACCTTTTGAAATGATAGAAGTAAAACAACAAATGGAAGAGGCTATAGAAAAAATAATCTCTAAGGTGTGAAAAGAAATGATGATCAAAATGAAAGACATTACAGAAGACAGATAAAAAAATAGAGGTGTTCAGGAAAGCAATAAAAATCACGAATGACTAACACAGGAAAGAAATGAAATCCATGATCCAAAAAGAAATCCAAGCAAGTAAAAACTACATTGAAAGTAAATGCTACATATTGATTGAAGGTGAGGATATAATATCATATCTAGAACACAGGATTGCAGCTAGTGACCATCAAAAGAAAGATATCTTAAAAATAGCAAGAGACAATGAAAAACCATTCCAACAGCTACAAGATAAAGCAAAGAAGAACAACATAATATTGATTGGAGTTGGTGAAAAAGTTAGAGATAGTGCAAAATAGATTTTAAAAAATCTTTTTGGAGAAATAAAAGCAGAAAACTTCCCAAACATGGACAAAGAATTTGACTTACAAATAAATGAAGAATATAGAACTCCAAATAGCCATGACCAAAAGAAATCTACACCAAGGCATATAATAATCAAGATTCCAGAAACTCAGCACAAGTACAGAATATTAAAAGCAGTGACAGAAAAAAATCACCTAATAGGAAAGCACATCAGAATCACAGTAAACTTCTCAACACAAATGCTCAAATAAAGGATAGCTTACAGTAAGTTACTTCAAGCTCTAAAAGAAAACGACCTTCAACCCAGATTGATGTACCCAGCAAAACTATCTTTCAAAATCATTTAGCATAGCACCCAGTCCTTTGCTACTGGACAACGATGGTGGCAATGACCCCATAACATCACAGTGTTGTTATACAAGGGAGAAAGACTGATTATAACAGGCATGACATCCTGGCTAAAGTAGTAAGTTTAGCAATAACAATAGCCTTGAGCACACCCTGGCTACTGATAAAGTGTGGTGACTATTAACCTGATACTTTTAAACAGAGAAAGAAAACCTACAATTATATAACAGAATCCAGTATACACTGGGAACTTGTATGCAATGATTTTCCCTTCAGTGGAATGTTTTACCCTGTTGAGAGTTAAGAGGGATAGGAGGCAAGATAGATAAATAGGGTCCAGTATTTTAGGATCAAGGATGGAGGGCCAAGGATGATTACCAAAATAATGAGAAACTGGAGGACACAGGAGAGAAAGAATGGAAGAGAAAGCAGAGGAGTATTGAAGTGAATCAGAATGAGAAGAGACAGTGTTTACTCACATGAAAGTATCATATAATCAAGTGAGATAGTTGATGAAAGAAGTAAGAAGAATAGAAGAAAACAAAAAGGAAGGTAATAAAATGTAAGTTGTGAAAGAAAAATAAAAAAGAGAGAAAAAAACATAGAACAAAAATAACCATAAAACAAGACTAAACTAAACTAAAGAAGACCCCAACTGCATGTATAAAGGAAAGCCAATCAAAGAAATATAGAAAAATAAATGTAGTAAAATTCCTCTGCAGTCCACAGTTCTGTAGTAGGTCCAAGTTGGTTCCCAGAAACGTGTTGTATACTTCAGCCAAGTTTGCACTGAGATTTGTGCTGGGTATAGGGCTGATCTTGGCCTCTGGCTGTATGGACTAGGGCTGTTGTTCTGTCATTGGAGTTCTTCCTAAGCCCTTCAATAAAAAAAGAAAATCAACCCCACCTGTCTGTTTCTGTTCCATGTGCCTGTGTGCTGAAGCACAATGCTGGTTCACCTAACTTAGCAAATGCTGGGGTGTGTGCCCCTGCTGGGGCCTTGGTGTGTTGCTGGGTGTTCCCTCCTGGTCTGCTCCATCCATGTGTGTGCCCCCACTGCTCGACATTTGGTGGGTCTCTGGGATGTTTTTGTTTTCTGACTCACTGACAGGAATTGACACTAGGAGACTAATTTAAAATTCATTTATTTTGACAAATATTTATTGATCACATACTATGCACTGGTCACTATTCCAAAACCTGGAATACATCAGTGAACAAATGAGGTAAACTGACTTGCCCTTGTTGGTTAACCTCAAAAAAGAAGGAGCTGATAACAAACAGTAAATATAGTTAAATAAATTATATAGTATTTATGGATAGTGAAAAGTGGCAAAAAGTTAAAGGCAGAGTCCTTGCATGTAGGCGTTTTCATAGTGCATTTTGGTATATCACCTGGTGGGGGAAAGAAGAAACTTTTCAACAGATAGTGCTGCAGTGGTGAAGTATCTATATACGGAAATGTAGGTATATTCTACCTCACATCATATATAATAACTAACATAAAATTGATCCAAGGTCTAAATGTAAACATTTTAGGACATAATATGAGATCAAATCTTTATGGCCTTAGTTTTGGCAATGGTTTCTCAGATGTGGCATCAAAAGGATAAGCAACAAAAATAGATAAATTTAGCTTTGTCTATATTGGGAATTTTTGTTCCTTAGAGGACACTATCACGAAAATGAATATAAAGCCCACAATGTGGGAGAAGTTTACAAATCATGTATCTGCCAAGGTCTAACACCCAGAATATATAAGATTCTCAAAAATCAACAATAAGAAAACAGTCAGGGTTTGAGTCAACAGTTTTCCAAAGAAGATGAACAAATGGCCAATAGGCACAAGAAAAAAATGCTCAGTATCATTAGGGAAACACAAATCAAAACCCAGTACAATAAAACTTCATACCAATTGAAATAGCTATAATTATTTGAACACGAACACTTTCTTGAAAGGAATGTAAAATGGGTCAGTCACATAAGAAATCAGTCTGGCAGTTCTTTAAAATGTTAGAATTATCATACGGCTCAGTATTTATCATCTTAGGTATCTACCCAAGGAAAATGAAACCATATGTCTATGCAAAAATTTGTACTCTAATATGTATAGCAGTTTTACTCTATACATTTAAGGGTAAGATCAACAGCAGTGCTATCTACTGATGAATAAATAAATAAATATGGAATATAATCACATTTTATTCAGCCGTAAAAAGTAATGAATTACTGACACATAATAGCACATGGATGAACCTCGAAAACATTGATACATGAAAGGAGCCAGTCACAAAAGACCACATGTATGATTTCATTCATATGAAATGTCCAAAATAGGCCAATTTTATAGATGTAGAAAATAGATTTGCAGTCACTTCTAGAGGCTGCAGTACACAAGAATGGAGAAAGACTGCTAATATATGTGGGATTTCCTTATAGAGAGCTGAAAATATTTTAAAATTGGTTGTGATGATGGTTGTAAAACTACTTGAGTATACTAAAAATGTTGAATTGTGCACCATAAATAAGAACATTGTATGGTATATGACATCATATTACAAAACCGAGGTTCTAATAAAAATTTTAAACAGTAAAACAAAAAGTTTCCTGAGCTAGACTTCACCTGGAAGAGTAGAAAGTTGAGGATGCAAATCTATCTCTTAAAATTCCAAATTCTTTATTTTTATGTATTAATATGCTTGCAGAAAATAATGATTACACTTATCAAAAAGAGTTGATACATGTACACAAAAATTTTAAATGCTTTAAATTAGGAGTGTGTCATTTATGCTGCACAAGGCACAGTTAAATGCTATTATATATGTAGCCAATGTTAAAAGTAGTCAGTAAAAATCAAAGGTCTTAAAACCAAATTATGCATCAGTTTACAACTAGATAGCTGAATATGCTCACCATAAAGAAGTTTTTAAATGTCAATTTAGTAGTTTCAATAAATAATTAAAAACTTCTAAAGAAACATCATGTGAGTCTCCAGGGGTATAGATATATGAGAGGACCATCAAATTAAATTATGCCAGTATCTTGAGATATAGTCAGAGTTCAGATGACTGACAACTAGTCCTGGAGGAGTTAAGTTGGCTCTAAATACCCCCAGAGATTTGAGCATGCTTGGAACAATCTCAGGGCTCAAGATGTAAGTACAGAATCATAGAACTAACTTGCTTTTTCACTAAGGACCTCAGAGCAACTGAAAGGGGAATCATAATTGGAATCAGTTTTTGAGACTAAAAATTCTGGACTTTGCCTTTTATGAAACACAATGGCACA
Organism: Dasyprocta punctata; assembly: GCA_004363535.1. Taxonomy (NCBI): domain Eukaryota; kingdom Metazoa; phylum Chordata; class Mammalia; order Rodentia; family Dasyproctidae; genus Dasyprocta; species Dasyprocta punctata. The sequence goes on along the minus strand of RJWM01001917.1, from coordinate 14,959 downwards.
TTTTTCAGTGAATTTTCTCCCAGCAAAATCCCAATGTCTGGTTTTAATTCAAGTCCGTAGAGTATACCCAGAAGAAAATGCCTGCCAGGAATATTGTCTCTGACTACATGGTGAGTAAATGATAATTGAAATCCTTTATCTAGCTTTGGCTTTGGTCTTGTGTTGAACTGGTAATAAAATTTAAACAAAATCATTCAAACTGCAGAAATATCTGCTAGGGAGCTAGCATGATTCAAATTACTTCCAGCAATGGGTTAAATATAAACCTGTAAGCCAGGTGTGGTGATACATACCTGTAATTCCAGCACTTGAGAGGCCGAAACAGGAGGATCGTTGCAAGTTTGAGACCACCCTGGGCTACAAAGTGAGCCTGAGACCAGCCTGAACTGCATAGCAAGACCGTCTCATAAAGACAAAAAAAAAAAGATAAATGTGTAATAATTTGATTTATTTACTGGTAGGAGTGGGTGGTTAGTGATGGAATCAATAGTATTTATATTTGTTTTCAAACACGTTGATAGAATAAAACACATATACTTTGCTTTGTGATACAGATTCATTCCCACATGAAAGACCATAAAATATAAAGGCATTTAAAATAAATTCCGTGGCGGCCATTTTCATTATGAAATCATAGATGAGTTTCCATGAGGGAACATTCTCCTAAGCCACTGTTGAAAACTGGCAAAGATGCAATCATGGTATTATCAAATGCTGACTGTCCAGAAGTTCCAGGCTCTTGTCCCATTCAAAGCTATGGGATGGAGATGAACAATAAATGCAAAAGTTTCGTTTATTGAAGATAAAAGAAAAATAGAGTGAAAAATAAGAGAGAAAAGAAGAAGTGAAAAAGAAAAAGAATTTTAAAAGAAGAGAGAAAAAAAGTTGAAGTAAAAAGAAGGAAAAAATAGATACTACATGCAGAGTGGGTCAGTGGAAGAGTAAGAGTACAGGGGCTACAAGCCCAATGACTGCTGTCTTTTATGTCCTTCTGACATCATATCTGGGCTACTGGAAGCTGTTCTGCACATGATTTGACAGCTTTCCATGATTGATAGGTCACACACTATTGTCTAGCCTCCTTGCAATGCCCTAATTTCCACCTAAATGGTAGTCATCACTACGGTTTATGGAGTACTATAAAGAACACTGCTAGGCCTCTCCTACCAACTCTCAGCTATTACTTCCTTCCCATTCTAACAAGTCTGCTAGTCCAATTCAAGTCTTTTTTAGGACTCTTGCCCACACTGATAGTAACAGAACTGATCGCTTAATTAGGAAAGTCCTAGGTAGATTTTCTGAGGTTAAGTTTACAGAAAAGACTTGAACAGCATTTGCATAAGAAGGATGCTATATTAGGCTACCAAAATGAAACATAAACACTTCTTAAGTCACAGATCATATTTTGAAAATACAGATCTTTTAGACAAACTGTTCAGAGATTCTAATTTGGTAGGTCTAGTGTTGAGGGATAGGGATAGGGATTCTGATGCAGGAGTTCCATCAGCAAAGCTTGGAGAACCACACTGTCTCGAAAGGAAGAAAGTTCAAAATTCCAGGTTTTGGCAAATATTTACAGTGATAGAGTCGATCAATGCTGGAGCTCTGAAAATTCCTATAATAGCTAGCATGTTTTGGATCTTTTACTATGGGTCAAGTTCTCATAGAACAGTGGGGATGAACCTATGGCACACCTGTCACAGTGGCATGTTTACATCATTGAAAGCACTAAAAGGTTCACCATCAATGTGACACAAAGAATATTACATGCATTCTCACTGCTTTTTTACAGTCCTATGAGGTAGATACTGTTATCCTTTCTGAAGTACAGAGGAATATAACTAGTGAGTACCAGACTGTCGGATATTCAATTTATAAACTTATAACTTCCCTATGCTACTGTCACAAGTGTCATGTGTATTGTAGAATGCCCTTTGGATTTGGCTGGTGATGGGATAGGTAGAAATGCTCCCAGAAGCACAAAGTGGTAAAGTTGAATGTAACCTATTCTAACTACTTCATTTTACAGATGTGAAAACTGAGGTCCTTCTTGGCAGCTAAATATATGACCTAAAGAGGCTTTCACTTCCCTGCATTATCTTTGACAATGGAATCTGATTTCCCCCATTTACTCCTCTGTGACTTGATCTCTGGGGGAAAAATGGCTATATCACATAAACAATATTGCTTACTTCACTCCTTGTAATAACCCTCCCAAACATGAAACTTTGAAAGGATGCCATGAATTCTTAATTTTGCTAGCTTCTTCTCAAGCAAGATCACTCAACAGGAGTAAAAAAGAGAAAAATTTTAGTACTTGTTAACCTGAATCCCTCCTCCACTACCACTAACTTCATTTGAACTGAGACATGGCTATGATTTGTCCTCAACTACAGTGTATTTACTTTATATTAAAATCTCTCTGTTCGTGATTTTCTTTTATTTAATTCAATTTGATTTTCTTTCTGAGCTTATTATTTCTAGATCATCTATCATGGAGTCACTGAGTAGATGTGATATTGCCCAAGAGAGCAATTCTATTTTTTCTTATTTATGTAACCTATGAAAAAATTAAATAACAAGAAGATATAATATCTAAGATCTAACATGCCAAGAGACTTTCTCACTGTGTTGAAAATTGGGGCAGTGCTTCTGGTTAGGAAGAGATATATCATCAACATCATCAGGTAGTTGGTGGGAAGAAGAGTCCTTGACCCAACTGTTCAATTGGAGAGGCCTCCAGTGTTGCTGTACAAATTAAAATCCTAATTTTTCAGCAACCTGGATGGTTTCCTAAACCCTTTGTAGTCTTTAGTCAGTGATACTCCATTTGTACAACAATAAACTTCTTACAATATTGACAACTTTCCATATGCAGGCCATCATTCGAAAAAGTTTATATGAATTAACTCATTTGATCTTTAAAAATTGCACTGAGATAAATTTTATAGATAAGAAAACTGACAAAAAAAAAAGATTAACAAGCATGCTCGGAAACAGAACTAGTAAAGGCAGAAGTATGTATCCTGGTATCCATGAACTGCTTGGCCTTATATGATAATAATAAAGTTCCTAGGGAGCTTGTCATATACTTACAGATAATGAACCTGTTAATCACAACAACTTTAAGAAGCATTTTAATGATGATGAGGTTAAAGTGAAATAAGGTAGGGGTCACGCACTCAGTAAAGTGTAAAGCAGTAATTCATACCAGGTAGTGTGATGTCAAAGTTGGTACAACTAATTTACTGCCATACTTTGAGTCTAAGTGACAATTATAATGAGCTTTCACTCTTTAACCAATAAAGAGAATGAATCTGCTTTGTGTAAGGGAAAATATATAGGTGTTGAGATCAAGCCTTATTTAAAATTCTGGCTCTGTCTTACCAGGTGTGTAACCAGACAAATAATGCCTTTTATAAGGCTCAGATTCCTCACCTGTAAGTTGGAATGATGATAATATCCACCTTCCTGGTGAACAATACACATAAGGAGCTTCACATACTTTCTGGCTTCACGTACTTCGTGGTAGGAAGAGCTCATAGATGATGAGTAGTTGTTCTTTCTCATTTTTTCTCTTCCTCTGTGGCATGCCAAGTACAAGTCTCCTTAGACATTGACAGGTTGTTTCATGCCCCCATGTACCTCTTGTGTCTGACACAAGTGTTCTTTATCTTTTGAGGAAAGAGGTCCTCATTCTTTGGAAGTGGTAGAGATTTAGATAAGGATTTTAGGTTTTCTCCCATGAAATATTCTCTACCAAATTCCTAATACCAAAATGTAGCTCTCTAGGAACGTTACAGGAAACTAGATTAGTTGAAGATTTCAACAGAACAAAGTGGATTTCCCTTTCCTCTCCAGATTATGGAGAACTTGCTGCCAGGTATGGATTTCGGGGCAGCCAGAAAAGGGGCTTTCTTTTTCATCCAGGATACCCTATGTTATGGTTGACACATTGTGTCAGCTTCAGAAGTTGAAAAGTTTAACTAAGGGACTCAGGAGGGAGCCAGGGTCCTTACTGTGTAAATATCCCCAGCCTGTGCAAGAGGAGGGCACAGAGGCGGTGGGAGTGCTATACCCACCCTGGAAAGGAGGGGGAGTAGCCTGCACACAGTATAAGGAAGGAGAGGACACTTGTTCTCCCCCCCCCTTTTGCTCTGGCTGCTGCCTTGAAGTGTTGCCCCAGTGCCATGTCACCCTACTTTGTTGCCAGCTGATTATGGACTGAAACCTCCACAAACAGTGAGCTAAATAAACCTTTCCTTCCTTCATTTTGGGTGTCGGGGATTTTGTCCCAGCAAAGAGAGAAAAGTAATGAAGACACACTATTTCAATGTTTTGCTACTCTTAGCAGAACCCAGGCCATTTATATTTAAGATATTCAGTCTGCAGCCAAATAGGAAAATGTCACCTGCCTGAGGTGAGGCACCCTTGAGAAGGTGGCAGTCATTATGGATGTCTTAGATGAAAAATTCCCATAGACTCTCTGGTTAAGCAGGCTTCTTAATCAAAAGGGCACAGATAGAAACAGGGACGGGGTCAGGTGGGGTAAATTTAAACTTTGGATTTTATAACTGCTGTTTATTAGTTTGTATGATTTGAATATTTATGTGTGCTCCAAAAATCATGCTGAAATTAATTGCCAACTAAATGGATAAGGAGGCAGAGCTTTTAAGAAGTGATTAGAAATCAGGGCTTCACCCACATGAATGAAATATTATCGATATAAAAAGGGCTTTGTAGAGTGGTTCTCTCTTTTGCCTTTTCCACCTTATGCTGTGAGAGTATCTAGCAAAGGGCCATCATGGGAGAACTGAATCCCTCACCGGACATCAAAATTGCTGGTACCTTGACTTTAACCCCTCTCAGCCAGACTACAACATTAAGTGTTTAAGTGTTTTTACTCTTCACTATTACATTTTTTCATACTTACCTCTCTCTTTAGAGCATGTATTTTAGCTATAATTCACTTTTACATTTTTCTTTTTATTTCTTAGTTTTAAAATAATGTCTTATTTATTAACTTTTATTTTGTCATTATCTTATTGTTTTAACTCATCTTTATCTTTATAAAGCAAACTCTTAGCTAATATTTGTCTGTTTATAAGACCCCACTTATATGAGTATACGGAAGGAAGCACTTCTTGTGTTCTTTGCCAAGGGAGGAATAGTTGAATACCATTTTCTTTTGACTTCCAGATCCTTGCAGTAGCAAGCTCTTCTTTCTCCACTATCAAAATTTGAAATGTTTCAATAGGACAACCCATAATTCCATGAACCACAATTTCTATTCAAATAAAATAGAAGAAAACAACACTTCCAGTGAAACAACTGATTTTTCTTACTGATCAAATCACCACTGCAGAGAATTTTGGAAATACATAAAGCCAGATTTCACCCTAACTAGCAGACAAGTGACTTTGAGGCATTCCAGTAAAACTCTTTGAAAGTATGCCTTGCAGAAGACTTTAAATCATACAACACTTTTTTTGCAATACTAAAGATAAAATCCAGAATCTTGCATATTCTAGGCAAGTGCCTTACCACTGAGCTACATCCCCAGGGATCGTCAAGTGCCTTACCACTGAGTTATATCCCCAGCTCAATCATTTTCTTGATTACTTACATAGCCTTATATCCATAAGTATTGGGGGATGGATAACTCACTTTCTGTAGAATATCCACAGCTTCCACTTGTATTAGAACTAGAGAGAAATTGGTTATGAGAAGAATGAAATTTTTATGGTGTTGCTTACACAATGGAGGTATCTCTCTGTGTGTGGATATACCCTCTACTTTCCAGATCCGTAATTACGAAAATAGTTTACCAGTGACTCCACTGTTGCAAGCATAAGATATAAGCTTCATTTTCCAAGCAAAAATACTCAGATTCTCATATAATAGGCAGCTATCCAAATGAAAGCCATTACACTGGGTAATCCTAAAGCAAAATTTGTCTAGGGCTCTGTAGTCCCCTTATACATATACTGCAGTGCCTAGGCTTTGTCTGGAATACGTCAAAAATTATACTCTACATTTAAATAATAGCCCAGCATTATATATGCTGAGTGTTGTTTTATATACATTAACTCATTTAATTCTCACAGAAAATCTTCCAAGAAGACATTATTTTCATCCCTATCTTATGGATAACGAAACTGAGGCAGAGAGATTAAGTAACTTGTTTAGAGCTCTCAATAAAATAAGTGTTCAGATTTGAATAAAATCATCAGTAATTGTAGAAATTGCTCTTTGTCAATATGTTGCAGCTACAATGCTTTCTTTTTCCCAGATCGTACTCTTTCCGAGCTACACTGGAATTTTTAAAAAGTGACAGTGCTGAGTGGCTAGCAACACCAACATTTGTTAGAGTGAAAGGAATGCTTTTTCCACTGACAAAGATACCAGAAGAACTAATTTCTCTTGGCTTTGTTTCATGGTCTCAGCATTATATATGGTTTGTCTTAATATTCAAATTGTTCACCAGTCTTATGAAGCTGTATTTTGTGCACCCAAAGGCTAATATAGTTGGTTATGCTGCCTCAGCTCCCTGCAATTATCTGTGGTGACTGATGGGAATGTTCCTTTTGTAGACAACTGGGATTTCAAAAAGAAAATGGTTGGCCAGAGACATTGAGAGGTATACTCTCATCTCAGTAGCTACCTATGGAATATAGCTGAGGTAATTTTCGCTTGTATCAGCAATCTGAAGATTAGTGTTCATTTATTTGATTATTAACATGTATCTGTTGAGTACTATCTATCTGGAGACCTTAGGGATACAGTGAGAAAGAAGACAGATTTTTGCCCTTATGGACTTGCTCGCTTAATGCTCAGCATGTCTTTGAGTTCTTCTTTCCTCAAAACTATAATCTTCTTTGAAATATGATCTTCAAAATTGACTCAGTTTGCCCAGAAGTCGAACAAATGTGGAATTACGTTCTCCAAGGAAGCTGTTTCTAAGGTAGAGTTTTAGGTGTGGGCAGGTTACTGGGGACACTTCCTGAATCAAAGCCTGTGAGGAAAGGAAGAAGCAGGACTGGGTAAAGGAGGAGGGGAACATGAACTGTGATAAAGCCTCAACAAAGGCTCCAAGTGTCCTTATAGGGAGCTCTGGAATCAGGATGGCCCTCCTAAATGGAGGCAGAGTCAGGTTTGTATACCCCATATAAAGCAATCATTGACTGCATGCATCTCTGGGACTGTACATTTAAGCAAGGCAGATGTCTTCAGCTATCTTTGAGCAATACTTCCAACAGATAGCAGAATCAGTCCTTTAGTCCTCAAGGACGTTTTGGACTGTGCATCAAAGAAAGATTGGACTATGATCCATGCGACTATCTAGATCTCATATGGTATGAACACAACGGACTGGTAAGCCACTGTCACCTGCATCCTAACTGTACTAAATAATCCTACTGCTCCCAATACCAAATAAATTTAGAGACCCAAGTAATCTCGTATCTGACTGCAAGCCTCCACTTGTACCCAGTGGATTCTGTGGGGGTCTCCCAGTCTAGGGATGGTGAGAGTAGATGTCAGGGCATTGGGACCAACCACAGTCCTCCACACACATAATGGGTTGCAGCTACATCATGCATAATCATGGACAACAGAAATTTCAAATATTCTAGAGAGCTCAATCTAGCTCCTGTATGTTAAGACATTCCTGTAAGAAAAGGGACTTGGTGTCCCTGAAATACACAATTTTCAAGTTTGTGCTGCCATCTGGTGGTCACCTGCTGATATACAAAATAGAATCCTGGGGTTTAATTCATTGAATACCCAGAAAAATGCACATTTATTTTTCTTTCCAAATCCATTTTATTTGAAGGAGAAAAAGAAAAAAAAAAGAAGAAGAAAACTAAAACAAAATTTCAAAACATGTCAATTAGGGGGCAACAATGGTACATACATTACACATTGTCATCCCCAAAGCATTCACCCAGAACACAAGAGATGTGCATTCAATTGTCCAAACAATACCGGCACAAATCCTTCTCTTCCATGAACTCAGAGAAATCAGTAGTATAACTATCTTAACTATTTTTATATATACATCCATTTACATATACATACACATATACATATGTAGTTTCTTTCAGTATATTACACTAATGAAACAATATGATATTTACACATGTGTGTCTTATTTATTTCACTAACAAGTATGATCTCAAGGTGCATTCATTTACCTATAAAAGTGTCCAGTTTATTACTCTTTATGGCTGAGTAGTACTCCATTGTATAAAAATACCACATCTTTTTTATCCATTCCTCAGTCGATGGGTATTTAGGTTGTTTTCAAGATCTGGCTATTATAAACTGTGCTGCTATAAACATGGGTGCATATGTATCATTGTGGTATGATGTTTTAAATTCTTTTGGGAAGATACCCAGAAAGGGAATAGCTCAGTTACATGGGACCTCCAATCGTAGCTTTTGAGGAATCTCCACACTGATTTCCACAGTGGTTGCACCAGTCTGCATTCCCACCTACAGTAGAGAAAGGTTCCTTTTTCCCCACACCCCCTCCATCATTTGCTATTGCTTGATTTCTTGATACTAGCCAGTCTTCCTGGAATGAGATGAAATCTCACTGTTGCTTTAGTTTGCATCTCTTGATTGAACAGTGATGTCGAACATTTTTTTCATGTATTTATTTGCTGTTTATATTTCTTCATCTGAGAAGTGTGTATTCATATCAGATGCCCATTTTAGGATTGGGTCTTTAAATCTGGGAGGACTGATTATTTTTAGTTCTTTATATGTTCTTGATAGTAATTCTTTGAGGATCAGCTGGCAAACATTTTCTTCCACGTTGTTGTTGTCTTTTCACTCTGTTGGTGGTTTTTCTTGCTGTGAAAAAGCTTTTCAGTAGGTTGAGATCCCAGTTGATTCTTTGTGATAGTTCCTGTGCGATCTTGGTTTTGTTCATAAAGTCTTTGCCTACACCAGTGTTTTCAAGAGTTTTACCTACTCTATCTTCCAGAAGATTTAAATTTTCTGTTTTAATATTAAGATCTTTGATCCATTCTGATTTTAGCTTAGAGCATGGTGAAAGATATGACTCCAGTTTTAATCTTGGGTATTTATAGAGCCAGTTTTTCCAGCACCATTTATTAAAGAGGCTATGTTTCTTCCAGTGAATGTGTTTTGCATCTTTGTCAAAGATAAGGTGGCTCGGTGTGGCTGGAGTTGCTCCTGCATCTTCTAATCTGTTCCATTGATCGTTGGGTCTGTTTTTTTTTGCCAGTCCCTCACTGTTTTTATCACAGTAGCTTTATAGTATAATTTGAAGTCAGCGATGGTGATGCCCCCATCTTGTCTTTGTTGTCCAGGATTGCCTTTGCTATTCTAGATCTCTTCTGATTCCAGATGAATTTTAGGATTGTTTTCTCTAATTCTGTGAGATATGCTATTGGAACTTTGATTGAGATTGCATTGAATCTGTACAACAGTTTTGGAAGTATGACCTTTTTCACGATATTGGTTCTTCCTATCCAAGAGCATGGAATATCTCTCCATTTTCTAATATCCTCTTCAATCTCCTTTTTCACAGTACTCTAGTTTTCAATGCAGAGGTCCTTTACATTCATTGTTAGATTGATTCCTAGGTATTTCATTTTCTTTGGATACTATCATAAATGGTACTATTTCACTGATTTCTCTCTCAGTGAGTTTGTCATTCGTGTACAAGAATGCTATTGATTTTTGAGTGTCGACTTTGCAACAGACTACATTACTGAATTTGCTTTTTAATCTAGAAATTTTTGGTGTAGTTTTTGGGGTCTTCTATGTAGAGTATCATGTCATATGCAAATAATGATAGTTTAACTTCTTCCATTCCTATATTTATTCCCTTTATTTCTTTCTCTTGTCTAATTGCTCCATCGAAAGTTTCCAGGATTATTTTGAATAAGAGTGGAGACAGTGGACATCTTTGTCTTATTTCTGATTTTAGAGTGAAAGTTTTCAGTTTTTGTTCATTTAGGATGATGTTGGCTGTTGATTTGTCATTGATGGCTTTTATCAGGTTGAGGTAGAGACCATCTATTCCAATTTTCTGTAGGGTTTTTATCATGAATGGGTGCTGGATTTTGTCAAAAGCTTTTTCTGCATCTATTAAAATGATCATACGATTTTTGTCCTTGGCACTGTTAATGTGGTGTATTACATTTATGGATTTATTCATGTTGAACCAACCCTGCATCCCTGGGATGAATCCCACTTGACCATGGTGTATAATCTTCTTGACAACTTGCTGCAGTCTGTTTGCCAGTATCTTACTGAGGATTTTTGCATCGATGTTCATTAGGGAGATTGGCCTGTAATTTTCTTTCTTAGTTGGGTCCTTCTCTGGTTTTAGAATCAGAGTAATGCTTGCTTCCAAGAATGAGTTTGGGAGTATTTCTTCCTATTCAATTTCACTAAACAGTTTGAGAAGTAGTGTTACTAGGTCTTCACTAAATTTATTGCAGAATTCAGTAGTGAATTCATCAGGGCCTGGGCTTTACTTTGTTGATAGGTTTATAATTTCGTCTTCAATTTCATTTATTGATATTGGGTTATTTAGGATTTTCATATCTTCTTGATTCGGCTTTGGTAATTCATATGTATCTAGGAATCTGTCCATTTCTTCTGCATTTTCCATCTTCTTAGAATACAAGTTTTCAAAGTCGATATAGATGGTTTTCTGGATTTCTGCAGGGTCTGTTGTGATTTTGCCCTTTTCATTCCAAATTGTGTGGATTTGAGTCTTTTCCTTTTTTTTTTTTTTTTTTTTTTTTTGTGGCACCAGGGATCAAACTCACAGCCTTGAGCCTGCCAGACAGGTGCTTGAGCCACTGAGCCAAACTCCCAGTCTTGGTTTTTTGAGGCAGGGTCGCACTATGTAGCTCAGGCCACCCTTGCACTCACATTGTAGCCCAAACCAGCCTTGAACTCACTACGTTCCTTCTACCTCAGCCTCCCGAGTGCTGGGATTAAAAGTGTGTTCCACCACGCCTGGCTTCTTTCCTTTTTTTAATAAGGTTGTCTAAGAGTTTGTCAATTTTATTTAATCTTTCAAAGAACCAACTCTGATTCATCAATTCTTTGTACTGCTTTTTTAGTCTCCAGTGTGTTAATTTCTGTCCTGATCTTTATAATTTCCTCCCCTGTACAAGTTTTTGGTTTAGTCTGCTCTTCTTTTTCTAGAAGTTTGAGGTTCAACATTAAGTTGTTTATATGCGTTTACTCTGTTTTCCTGATATGGGTGTTTACTGCTATAAATTTCCTTCTTAAGACTGCTTTCATTTTGTCCCACAAGTTCCAGTATGTTGTATTGTCATTATAATTCAACTGTAAAAACTGTCTAATTTCTTCTTTAATTTCATCTGTGATCCATTGGTTGTTCAGTAGGGTGCTATTTAATTTCCATGTGTTTATGAAGTTCTTGTGGTTTCTTTTGGCATGGATTGCTAATTTCATTGCACTATGGTCTGATAGTATGCATGGGATAATTTCAATTCCTTTGCATTTATTTAAGCATGTTCTATGAGCCAGTATATGGTCTATTTTGGAGAATGTCCTGTGTGCAGCTGAAAAGAGTGTGTATTCCGATGTTGTAGGAATATAGACATCTACTAAGCACATTTGTTCAAAAGTTCGAGTTAGTTCTAATATTTCTTTTTTTAGATCAATTAAGGAATTTTATTCTAAAATATTAAACAGACACACTATAATTTACACTACAGTATTGAATACATCTGGTAAAAAATTTAGAAATGGAAACATTACATCTGAATTTCTGAAACAGTGATGAAGCAATGGAGGAAAGTATTAAAAGAGAAAAAGAGCATTGAAAATGTGAGTTGAGGAATACTGAAAAATATACAATAGAGCCTTGGTTCACAAACTCAATTCCTTCCATGATTCTGATCACAAACCAAGTGGAATGAGAACCAAATCAAATTCAATAGTTACGTTCAATGTTGACTCGATTCTTATTCAGTTCAGTTTTCAACTAGAATTGTGGAGAGAATTGAGTTCATGAATAGAGATACTACGGTATGTTTGTATGCATGGATGTGTGTGTGTGTGTGTGTGCGCGCATGTGTGTGTGTGTGTGTGTGTGAGACAGGATGCAATGATGGTGGCAAGTGCTCTTAAAGAGTCAAATAAATAAGTTGTGAAACAGCCTTGAATCAAAGCTACCTGAGGTATGATTATTAAAAGACTATTGGAAGGTTCCTGCCTATTTCAGTATCAATAACCTTTTTTGTTGCATTTGTTTATGGAAGGGATAACTTTGGATAAATTTTGAGGTACACATGTTTGCCTCATAATTCATTACAATTTCCTGAAATATTGACGGTTTTTTTCAAAAAATTGTTCGCAATGTTTTTTTTTTCATTTTTTTATTTAAGGGAAAAAAGATACAGAAAAGAAAGACAAAAAGCAAAAGAGACAAACAAGGAACAACAAATATTCTAATATTTCATTATAATTTTTGTCTAGTTGATCTGTCTTTTTGTGATAGTGGGGTATTGGGTTCTCCCAACACCATTGTATTAGGGCTTGTTTGATTTTTCATGTCTGTCATAATTGTTTTATACAGTTGGGTGCACTGGTATTTGTTACATATATATTTATGATCATTTTCTCTTCCTCTTGGATTGTACCCTTCACAAGGGTGTGGTGATCTTCTTTATCTCTCTTAATCAGTCTTGGCTTGAAATTCACTTTGTCTGCAAATAGAATAGCTATCCCTGCTTTTTTCTGGGTTCCTGTCACATAGAGTATTGTTTTCCATCCTTTGACTTTCAGTCTATGAATTTCTTTTTGAATTAAATGTGCTTTTTTTGTATGCAGCATATTGTTAGATCTTGCTTCTTGATTCATTCTGCCAGTCTGTGTCTTTTGATTAAGACCATTGACATTGATGGTTATAACTGATGAGTATTGATGTATCTTTGTTATGTTATTTTCTTGTTGGCTCTTCCCCCTTTCCCCTCCCTCTAATTGTTTGTCTTCCCTGGTAGATTCCTTCTGTTGGGGCTCATGGTGCTGTAGTTCTTTTTATCTCTTTCTAGAATGTCCTTCAGCTGGTTTGGTGGTTATAAATTTCCTCCGGTGTTCTTTGTCATGGAAGTATCTTATTTCTCCACCAATTCTGAAAGATAGTTTTGTGGGGTACATCAATCTGCGTTGAAAGTTGTTTTCCTTTGGAACTTGGAGTACTGCACTCTAAGCTCTCCTCAGCTCGAGAATTTGTGCTGAGAAGTCAGCTGTAATTCTGATGGACTTTACTTTATAGGTGATTTGTTTATTTTCTCTAACAACTTTTAGGATTCTATTTTTGTGTAGAATTTCTGGAATCTTTACTATGATATACCTGGCTGTAGGTTTTTTTTTTTTTTTGATCATTGCTAATTGGAGTTCTATATACCTCATTTATCTGAATGTCAAATTCTTTTTCTCTAGCAAGAAAGTTTTCTCTCATGATGTCTGTGAACATTTTTTATGTCATTTGTGGTATCTCCTGCTTGTTTATTGACTCCAATTAATATTGCTATTCTTATTTGTCTCATGAGCAGCAGCTGGATTAATTTCTCATGGTTCCTTGCTATTTCAGAGAAATCTTTCTTTTCCTGGTCGCTAACTGCAAGCCTGTCTTCAATATCTGAGATCCTGTCCTCACATTGGCATAATCTGCTTCAAATACTTTCAATGGAGTTTTTATTCTCCTGGATATCTGCTTGAATCTGCTTTACAAATACCATTTCTTCCCTATGCTGATCTCCCATAATTTTCTTAAGCTTACCTATTTTTTTGTCTGTGTCTGCTCTAACATTGCTAATCATGGTTTGTATTTAGGTAATATCTGTAGTTATCTGGCAGATCATTTCTCATTTCATTTTTTTTCCAGAGCCTCATTCAATTGCTTTGTTATTACCACTTCAGAGAGGCCTGAGGGGGGTTTTCCGATTGTCCCACCTCATTGTCCCCTGGATTTGCCTTTGGTCAACTGGATATCTGGGGTTGCATTTTGCTTAAGTGTCATCTGATTTTCTTTTTCTCTCTCTCTCTCTCTCTTTAGTTTAATTTCTGGGATGATGTTTGTAAGTTGCCTATGGTGGGTTGCTTTATTGGTAGTATTTAGGATCCTTAGGTGATGATTACTTCTCTGTGGTATCTTCCAACTGTAGCCAGTTTTGGGGTTTTGAGCCTGTTGGAAGATCTTACCTTTTCAGTTTGTTGGAAATGAGACATTTTTGCTTGTCTGGCCTAGGCCCTTCTTCTTTGGCACTGTGCCACTATATTTTCTGTGACCCTTAGTCAATCTCAGTCATGGAATATCAGGACCAATAGCTGTTTAGAACAATTATGTCAATTTTGACTATAATGGTACCAATAGCATCAACAACAGCCTAGAAAATGACAAACTGAGCTTACCCTTGATTTGCAACTTTTAACCGTACAAACTAGATTTGCGATTATATAACAAAGTGTAAAATAAACCAGATAACTATATGCAGCATATAAGTCTGCAATGTCTCAACTTTGCCCTCAAGGGTTAAAATTTAAAATGGATTAAGGAAAAAATAGAGAAGTGGAAGAAGAAAAAAGACATTACAAGTAAGGTTGTAGGACAAAGGGGGATCATGCCAACTTGGGAAAACTGGTACAGGAGACTGAAGGAAAAGAGAGATGGAAGAGATAAAAGAAAGAACAGAACAGAACCACATCCACAAAGAAGTTATGAACCACTTTTACACTCATATAAAAACAATGAAGTTGACTGGCACACCAGAAGCTCTGAACTCCTTGCAGGCAGGCTCAGGGTCCAGGTGGTGCCACACTCTGGGGTACGCTCTGCCTAGCTGCCTGGGACCGGGAGGCCTTAGCCCCCAGCCAGTAAGGTGGAAGCTCCACCTGCATGCTCCAGGAGGGTGCCCTCACTAACTGCACACAG